>JAKWBJ010000339.1:0-12500 GCA_023159175.1 Wohlfahrtia magnifica | reverse complement strand
CAACCACAATCCGCTTTTTGAAGTCAAATATTGTTCGCTAATGATTGCTATATCACCCTCTTTCTCTAACATAATTTGATCTATCAGCGAAGATGCTGTTTTGCTTCTATGCATATTTGACTGGAGTATCCTGATTTAAAGTCCCTGATTCACGTTCACTATGCATCTGTTCGACCCAAGAATATGCTCAACCTGACTCATGCCCTTTTCCACACATATAAGGCAGTTTGGTTTGTTCCCACACTCCTTAATTCTCTGTTCTGTTCTTCCGCACTTGATGCACTGATTTCTTCTATCAGGTCCTTTGCATTCCCACTGCGTGCGTCCTGGGGTGAGACATTTATAGCACCGTTTGATGCCAGCATAAAGCCGCATTCGATAGTTTATCCATCCAATCTTTATCCTATTATTCCTCAATAAATTAGCATTCTCGTTCGACATGGTAATGATCACAGCTCGTTTCTGTTCCCTAAAGTTTGGGGCACTAACATTTACCTTAAATAAAGGGGCTCTAATGGCCTCGAACACTTCCTCACAAATTGTATACGAATCCAAATCTCGGATTTACGCGATCGTTTTCGGTGTGAGTTCTGTCGTTTCCGCCGTGTCTATCCCCTGTCCAAAAAAATCGCTTCTTTTCTGGTCTTCCTTACTGCTCTGATTTTGACGTTTGATTCCTCCGGCTTGACCTTGCTTGTTAGTTTTTGCAGCACTTCCGTATATGAATACCCTCTTTTGGCTGAATGAGCATTACATCAGATCTGGTTTTTTCTTTGGAGCTTTTTGGTCTCTATTTGGAACAGTGTCCCCCGACCTAGGTGTTTTCCTAATTCGATTTTTGTTCCGTCTCCTTGTCACAGTCTGCCAGTCTCCTTCTTGTTCATCCGCCTTGTGTTTCTTTCCAGTATCATATTTGGCCAAGCTGGATGCCGATCGCTTGTTCGATATGGGTTTATCACCCCTCCCCCCAAGGGTGCTCCAGGAGGAAACCGGGCAACTATGTTGCTTTTCCTGAAGATATCCACTGTTTCCATCTCATATATGTATATCATTAACTCTATCTGCTGCCTCAGCCAAGCTATTCACCATGGTAGCATTGCGGTCGTTGGATGATGGCCTGCAGCTCGCTTGCCAACTATTGGGACGTAAAGGCTCCATTTCCGTTCTCTTGTAAAAAAGGAAGGCGATGGTGAAGTGGATCTATGACTCCATAGTCATGCTTGTTCCCACCTATGGGGCTGCATCGTATGGTGGACAGCCTTGAAAAATGACAGTCGAAGGAGGCTTCTAAATAAGTGTTGCTTTGGGCATATCTGGTGCCTTTTGGAGTACTCCTCAAGCAGCGCTGGACATTATCCTGGGCCTGATCTCCCTTGAGGTTGTGGTGAAGGGAAGGGCTGCTAAGAGTTTCTTGAGGATTTTTGAAAGGGACCTGGCCAAGGCTCTGAATTATGGACACTCTGCCATTTTGGGGGGACTTGACTGGGGTGCACATTTGGTGACCTGTGCTGGTACAACGGACTATAAGGTCAGGGAATGCGACTTCGGCATACGTCCTGCGGCAGTTTTTCCGGATAGTCTTGGCGTGGGGTTGGTGGACTTTTTGACGGCCACGCCATCTTTATAGATGGATCTAAGACCGAGAAGGGCACTGGGGCTGGAGTCTACATGGTGGAGAGTAACATTAAATTGTCCTTTAGACTCCCGGATGAGTGTAGTGTTTTTCAGGCCGAGATCTTCGCTGTTCTCAGAGCAGCTGAGTGTTTTCGCGATTTAGCTGCTGATCGTGTAGTCCCCATGTGAGAGCATTATCTCACGTGTAGACTTCAAATTAGTGTTATCGCAGTGTATTGATATTTGTTATAAGTCAGTTGTTATGAGAAATCTTATAACAATCATCTTATAACATGAACTGTCAAAAAATAAATATGTAGATATAGAGGTACATAAAGCTGTCACTACAAATTTGCTGAAGAAATTATACAAGTGTTACTTGAAAAGGTGTAATTTAAAGTTTTGTGATAAATTTATTAATAAAACGCATCTAAAATAAAACTTCATTAAAAATAATAGTTCAAAGAGCACATTAAAAGCAATACACTTATAGTGTTCTTTCATCGCAGTCAGTAATTTATAAGAAGTATAAGATTCACAGCATTATGCAATTATAAGGTAGGCTTATTTTACCAAAACAATAACAGCTGATACAAAACTATCTGTACTCTAAAGTCAAAAAGTTGTTTTTCATTTCGTTTGACGCTTATTGCAATCTGAATGTGATTATATTACATTAAATTTCTTGACGATTATTATTTTTGTTCACCACAGCATTGCATTTTTGTGACAGCATAGTAATGCGCTGATACAGTGTTGTATTTAAAATTAAAATAGGTCCACCTCTTTATTGCATTATGATTCATAGAAATACGGTTCCCCTTGTCAAACTTAAACATTTTCGTTCTCTACGCTATGTTATGTTATCGATATTATGATAGATACTATGATAGCCGATTTTCAGTCTACAAGTAACAAAATTATATCGGCTATCTAATTTGACGTGCGCAGATAGAAAAATATTTAGTTTCATGTCACGTGTAGACCACTTGTTAGACCTTGTTGAAGTAAGAAAAACTGTGTGTGGATTCAACAATTATAGCAGGAATTTTCTTCTTCTCCCTCGTTATAAGGCAGTAGCTGACATCTGTTGAAACTTGTGATCCCGTCGGTTTTTAGCGCCTTGAATTTACGACTAGTGCATCAAACTTAATTTTTTTTAGCAAACATTGCCAATCACAATCAAAAATTAAATAAGTTTTGGTTAACCGGGTTTCCACTAATTAAAAATTACAAACACCCCATGTCAATCAAAAATCGTTTAAAAGCTCTCCACTTTAATTGTATTTGGTTTTCAAAATATTATTTTCGGAGAAGTAGTATTTAATACATTTCTCTCATTATTATAGTTTTTACATAAAGACGGATTGACCTTAATTTATTTTTAATGAAGTATTACAGTGACAATAATTATGTTCAAATTCATCGCTATATTCTGTGTATATTTTTATAACTTGTAATGTTTATTTTAGCAGATGCCTTAAGCGTGGATTACACAGTTATACAAGTCCATGGTAAAATTATATAAGGCGAAGTTGTTTGTCCGGCTGATCTTTTAGTGTTCATATGCTGTTAAAAGTTTTTCTTGCATAGCCAAAACTTACTGAATAGAACAATCCAAGTATATCGTTAAACTATGTCTTATTCCAAAAAACCCGATTCAAAACGCATTAAAATAATATATTTATACATATGTCCAAATATTTAATGTTTATAAAACGAAAGATTTGAAAAATGAAATTTTCAACAACATAGAATATTCCTAATTTACAAGTATTAACTGTATAAGTTAACACAATAACAATAAAACTTGTGTTTTATTTTTTTCGGGTAACCGATAAATTAACTTATACAACTTTTGTTTACGTTTTTTTATATTAACATACACAAAAATACACAATACACAAAAAAATATATCCCGATGAAGTTAACAAACCTTTATTAAAATTTTTTGACATTTGCAATATAATACACAAAAAATATATCCCGAAGAAATTAACAAACTATTTTTGACAAACTTTTTCGCAAATAACACACTTTTCTGCACACTTTTAACTCAAAAGACACTGCTGCAAAGTCAATTTTGATTTTCATAGACTCAAAAATTACGAATATAACAAACTTTTCAATGCTGCCAAGTCAAATTTTATTTTCATAGAGTCAAAAGATAAACTTTTTTAGTTCATATATCTTAAAAATTATTTTAAAAAAATTACAATTTTATTTTAGGTAAAAAATATTAAAATTAATCAAATTTATATATTAAAAAAAAAAATTACACAGCTTTTACTCAAAACACTTTTGGGCCTCTAGAGCACACTGTATGACTTGTGCCAAAAATCCAAAGATATGGTATGATAGAGGACACTTAGGGCTACAACCTGGCATACCTGGTTTATCAGGGGCCAGTATAAGTTCCGAACAACTTTTTCAAAAATAGGTTTTTGGGCCAATTGTCTCAAAACACTTTTTGGCAACAACAATCCTTTCAAAATAAATATTAGTTATAATTTTTTGTTGATTTTTTTTTTTGCAATAAATTAGTCTTCTATGACTTAGATTACTGAGATTTGAACGCATAACTTATATATGAGCAAACTTTAATAATTATTTTAATAATTATTATAGGAATTAAACTGTGAGCCACTGTGGTAAGGTAGGTAAGACACCCGCCTACCAACCAGAAGGTCGTCGGCTCAATATCACGCCAGACCATCTGAAAAAAAGAAAAAGTTTTTTAGCAGCGATATCACCTTATAACATTAGCTCGTAACTGTCCTACAAAAAATTAATGACCGAAACTAAGGCAAAAACAATTTGTTAACTAACACATTTACAACTTTTTTATATTTAAATATTTGAAAGAGTGAAATAACAAGAGAAAAAGTGAAACAACATGTTGCAGAGTCATATTTTGAGACATTTGACAGCATGAATAAAAACTAATATTTTTGTGAACTCTAGCAGAATTAAAATAAAAATATAATCGAAATAAAAATATTGTATGTATTATGTAAAAAAACTGATAAAAGGACAAATGATTGCAACCAGGTTGGATAAAATTGAAGCATATGTAAGTATCCAGAACTTTTAATATTGATTTTAATATACACATGTAAATAATAATAAATATTTTTACCAGGTCGTGCCAAAACTAGAAATGAAGGCTCAATAGATATTCTGGATAAGATACAAGATAGCCATCAGTCTGTCAGTTAATGACTGCTGAGATACAGGACAAACATCGTGACGAAGTTGTACGCATGCTGCAATTTATGACACTTGCGGATGGAAAGAAAAAAGTGGAACCGCATGTGCAAAATCTCATGTAATGGTAGCAAACACAAATTAATACTTTATTATTTTAATTTATTCTTCTTTACAGACAACATTCGAGTAATGTTTGAAGACAACCTGCTTAGAAGTACTATTGGGAAAGGAGGTGGAAAAAGCATGCACTAGGCGAGCTCATGTTGTTTAACAAGACTAAGAGGTATTTATATATAAATCTATAAATGATGAAATAATTAGTAACGTATATACTTGCGCATATAATTATAATTATTAATAAATCTTTTCTACAACTTTCAGATTTTTTTCACCCGTATAAACCCAGTTTAGTTCAAAACAAGAGTAAGAGAGGCGGAAGAACCATTTGCTGAGTGAAATAAAAAAATAATTAATTGAATGATGTACATTGCATTATTAATGAATCATAAAATATATTTCTAATTTACTAAATTATTAGTGTAAAAAATAATAAAACGTCTTTTATTACAAAAAGTGTACAGCCATCAGTTTTGTCTGGCTTATACATCAAATATGATAACTCAACTTTGACTAACATTTACATCATCTTTGATAAGTAAACAGCAGCAGAGTGAGAAGCTCAGATATATGTTTTATAGTCGACAGAATTCATAAGTTAGAGAAGGATGGAAAATCACATGTAGACAAATGATTCGGTAATTTTTTTCATTTTACCCTTAATAACTTGATAGAAAGAAATGATAGATATTTCAATCACAGTGCCAGTCAATTGACGGGCCAAATGACTGTCAATGTTCTTGTAGGGTGGTTATGAGTATTACTACTATTGAAAACTTCTCTAATGCATTTGCCGTTCGGAGCCGGCATTAAACTCTAGGTCTCTTTCAATGAGTCTAAAAAATAGAATCGGGTGTAGCTCATTGACTGAGAGAAGTCCCCATGTTCCTCCATGGAATGTTATGGGAATTAATATATATAATATATAGGTATTAAAATAGCTTTCTTATTATTATAAACTAAAGTGAAAGTGATACCAAATTTTTTGGCTGACGTTTAATTGACAACACTGTTTAAAATTGTGACTGACACATATTGACAACACTTTTTCGAAATATTTAATGCGCTTTGTTCTGCCATCATTATAGTGGCGACTGGTTTAACAAGCACAGCTCTTGGACATGGAAGAAAAGCCTTTCATGGAAATTTTTTTTAAGAATTCCAAATTAAAAGTATTAAAGTATATAAAACCTGAAAGTTCAAAAGCCTTATTATGAATTAGCAAAGGAATGCTTCAATAGTTTAATATTATGAGAACATGTTCAAAAGCACCAATCGCAAATAATGAATTAAAAAAATGTAAACAAGGAACCGCTTAATATCGCACAGATCAGATCCTTCCCCACTTTCTTTTCCTTATCTGTTTCAGTATGGGTTTCCCATTAGTCATGCTCCACAGTTCTGTGTTACTTATGGTGTTAGGCCAGAATATTTTGAATATGATTCTGAGGCACATATTAATGAATACCTGGAGTTTCTGTGTAATGTTATTCGATACAAGCCAGGTTTCACTGCCATACAGCAGTACCGATTTAGCACATGAGTTGAATATTCTGAGCTTAGTTCGTCTGGATAAATGTGAGCTTCTCCATACTGACTGCAGTTGTCCAAATGCCGCTCTCGCTTTATTGAGCCTGTTATCTACGTCTGTTTCTGCACCACCGTTTGTAGTCATTGTACTCCCTAGGTAGCAGAAACTATCTTCATACTCAACTGGCTGACCTTGTAGCATAATGTTTTCCGCACTCGTATTGTTTATTCTCATTTATTCTCGTATTGTTTATTCGTATTGGTCTTCCAGTTTTGACTGCATATTGGAAATCTTATGCGAGAGTAGACGAATGTCACCCGCATAGTCCAAGCCTTCGAGTTTGTGTGAGAGACTAAATGTGATCACTCTTCTTTTCACACAGACTTTGATAATTATGTCATCCAGCACGATGGTGAATAGCTGATAGTGGGCATCCTTGTTTAACTCCAGCATTGGTGTGGAATAGTTGGCTGTTGTTTCCTTCCTCATACATCGCTCTAATTATTCGAATTATCTTCTGTGGTACTCCTTTGGTTCTTAGTGATTTCCATATAGCCGTTCGCCTGATTTTGTCAAACGCTTTCTTGAAATCGACGAATAGTAGATACAGGGTGTACGCCATTCTATGGACACTGTTCAATGATTATTCGTAAAGTGTTGGCCTGACCTACGCAGCTTCTATTCGGTCTGAAGCCAGCTTTTTCGTCTCTCAGTATGTTGTCTATTCTGCTCTGTAGCCTCCCCTGCATTATGACTGGTGTAGTTTTCTCATATTAATATTATATTATTAATATCATATTATCAATATCATATTATTCTGGCCAGCTGCTTCTTCTGCCGCCGTTGCCAGTAGTTCCAGGAACTTTCTTCTGTTTCTTCTTGCAGCTTTCTTTACTTGTTTTGCCAGCTGCTGGTATTGCTGCCTCAAGGCATTGTTACTATTCAGCTGCAGTTTTAGTTCCCTTCTTTGAGAAACCAGGTTCCAAGTGTAATCTGATATCCAAACTCTTCTATTTGGTTGCACTACACCAAGTGTTTCCTCCGCGACTTGATTATATATTCTTCCCATGAGTGACGTTGGTTTGTTGGTAGCAGTTCACGGATTGCCAAGGTTAATGCGTGCCTGGTTGCATCATTCTGGAGTTTTGGTAGGTAGAGTCGTTTTCGCCTTGTGTGCCTGATGGTGTTTCTTTGACATTTCAAATTAATCTTGATTTCACCAGTGATAAGCTCGTAGTCACTGCCGATGTAAGCTCCTCCCCTATTTCTGACATCCTATAAAGAACTTCTCCATCTTCTGCTCACGCATATATGGTCTATCTGATTGCGCGCATTCCCGCTCTGGGATGTACAGGTATACTTGTGTATTTCCTTATGCGGGAAGATAGAATCACCTATGACTAGTTAAAATGTCTGGCACAATTCTATTTGTCGCTCTCCATTCTTATTCTTGACTCCACAATTGTGTGTTCCCATAGTGGACCGGATGTTGGTATTGTCGCTACCTATCTTCGCATTAAAGTCACCAATGAGTATGATGATATCACCTCTTCGAATTTCCGTGAGCGTGGATATTAACTGCGTGTAGAGGTCATCTTTATTATGTTCTTCAGCGTCTTCCGTTGGGGCATAGCGCTGCACAATGGTAACATATCGTCCTACTCTACCCATGAAGCGAGCCATTATCACACGTTTGACCTTAAGGAATGGTTAAAGCCCTTGCAACAATGGTGCTCTAAGCTTGTCAATAGCATTAGAGCAACTAACAATGAAGCAAATAATATAATAAAATCTGGTTTTTTACTACACTGAAATACTCGAGCAATTATTAGCTATTGTTTTGAAACCCTTAAGAAATCTGACTACTCTAAAAGTAGCTAAAAATGATAGATTTTGATGTTTTTTTGCAGTTACTAAGCCAAAGTAACTATTTAAAACGTGATAATGCCATTGATAATATTAAAAATGAGCTAAAAACTGTGGGTAAACAAAGATAACGATAATTTACTATTAAAATTCACTACTTGCCAGCTTTTGTCGCCAAACAATGGCAAATTGTGTACTTCATTCTAAAGGAGTTCCAGTTGGCTAATCTCAAAAATCAAGAAGTTTGTATACGAGGTCTTTTTTTAATTCTTATGTTGTCTTAATCAAGAAACCAAAACAATTGTCCAGTTAAATAATTTCCAAGTTGTGTTTATCTACGTGGCATAAGAGAGGAGGTAATGGTGTTAAACCTACAGCCAAGTTCAAAAAAATCATCATCGACTGCAGTGATGGTGTAGCGTATAATATATGGTTAAACCGAAAGATGATTTGCGTAAAGATTTTCGTTTAATGGAATTTTATGGCCTAGTGAAGTGTTTCTTCAATCAATATTCACAAATACGTTTTAAATCTTTTAATATTTTAATCTCTAATTTTATTTCACTTATATCATTTTTTTCTCAGGCTCTCATCGACGTCCACGCATACGTACTTATGCAGGTATACCCTTCAATGAAGAATGTGATTTAGTCTAGTTACCCAACTTAAATTCCATCCGTGGCATATGTGTGCCTATCGCATGCGTGGCTTGAGCATACCAAATCGTTCTTTAAGACAATGTGCCTTACTCAAAACCGATCCTATTAAAAAGAAAAAGGCCATGTTTACCGATGTTCGCCCCATAGTTGGTATCAGCCAGAAGCTCGTGTATAAAAACTAGCCATCATATCTATGGTGGGTTACATTTTGGGTTTGAGTAATCGCCGCGGTGAAAACATACCTCTTATCAGGCAAATAGCTTAGAAGTCCTGAGAAGTGAAACCATTTCTTACAACAAAAATCTAATCTAAGCTAAAAACTTAGTTAAACATTAAGCGATTTTTAGAAGAAATGAAAATAAGAAGAACGGACCTTTTAAAGGGTATATAAATACTTTACTTAAGTAAACTTGTATAATATCTGTGTATTGTATTTATTCCAAATTGTTCAAGTTCCGAGGTGTTTTTAAACGCCATTTTATATAGGGATCCCATTATTTATGAATTCATTTGATGCTTGGTTTTAAGATCCGTTATAAATTGACTTTAATAATAGTAAGTAAGAATGTATGAGGGCTTTATCATGAATATTACCGGGGAAACAAGTTCCCTGGGAATTTGCTTTTCCCGGGAATAAAATCCTATTCCAAATAATCAGGGAGAATGGGAGAATAATCAGGGGTGTAATAGAATCAAATAATGTCGGAATTGAATTTGAAAAGGACACAAAAATACATTTGGCGTCATGAAATCAAAGATTATCGGTTTTGTTTTCGAACTTAAATAAGTATCGGTTTTAGGTATCAGAGAATGTTGTGTTATTGGTTTTGATATTGGAAATAAATCAAGCAGCTACAGGCTATCTGTTTTTAAATGTATGTATGTTTATATTATCAAATAAAGGATAACGCATACATATATTTATTTATATATTAATATGTGTAAGTAAACATGAAAATAAAAACTCCATAATCATCAATATAATGGATTATATCCAAATTGCGAAACAATCCTCATAAGGATGTGAATGAATAAGGGAAACAAAACGTGTACCAGAAATAAAATTGTTAAATTGTAGTTTGTTCTAGAAAACTGAAATCATATCTAGTGACTCGATTATGAATGAGAACTGAAGTTTTGTTGCATTGCTAGTTGCGGTTCGGAATCGACCCATTAAACCAAACTAATCGATAGAGTAAATTTTTCTAAATATTAGCTCACAGTACTTTGGGTTACCGTACTAACAAGACTGCAGAAATTACAGAATAATGCGATGCGTGTAATACTGAATGTAAATAGATTAACATCAACAATATTAATGTTAGTGTTTGAAATGGTTAAATGTGAAAGAAAGATTACAGGTGTTTACCTGTAACCCATAAATTATATTGAGAAAATTAAAACAGGAAATGCACCATACTATCTAGTAGAACAACTGCGATATGTTGGGAAGGTTCAACCATACAGATTAAGAAACGTCACGGACTTCAGGATTCCATAGGCAAACACAAGTACCAACCAGAGAACGTTATTTTTTAAAGGGCGGAATCTGTATAATATATTGCCATTTGATATTAAAAATTAAACAAATTATAATGTATTTAAAAGTAAAATTGTAAATTTTATAAAGGACATTCACCCCTATCATGAATAATTTTTCCCTCGAAATGTATTCCCATTTCCCACAATTGCAGTCATGATTAATTTTCCCATGAAATGTTTACCCCTTTTTCTGATTATTCAGTGGGGAATGATAGCCCTGTAAGAATTCCACTGATCGTGAATAGTATATTTCCTCGAAATTTGTTCCCTTTTCCCATTAATTTGTTCACATCATTCATTGCTAGGGATTTAAATTTATTATTTAAATGTTTATTTGTTTTATTGGATAATTAGAGCTTTTATTAACTTATTTTAGGACTAGAAGTGTTAATAAAGTGCCCAACAATATAATTCACTATAAAATGCAGAGTAAACGATTTATTTCCTATAGTTTAAGAGAAGTGTTGGCTGAATTTTAAAATTCGCTCACAAAAAAAAATCGACAACATCGGAATCGACGACCTCCACCGAGTCATCAGATTCTTCGCCACTACTGAATATGGCATTAAATATATCCTCAGCATGCTTTTTATCGGTTCCACCTAGTTCTTTGCAAAAAGCAATCTGAGAACAAATTGATAAATATTATAGTGTATTTATTTATAGAAACAAAAAAAGTTCAATGTACTATGTATAAAGAATAAACAAAGGCACCAAAAAACAAGCAAATTCAAAGAAAAATTAAATATTAAATTATGCTTTTATACGTTACGTTTTTCTAGCTCTATATCTACAATACTTTTCTTCATTTGTAGTTTCTGGAGTTTAAGTCTCGATTTTTCAATTTCGTTCCTTTTTTAATTCAAGTTTTATTTTCATTAGCAGAACATTTTCTTTGGCCAGCTATAGTTTTTCTTTTTTTAGCTCGTACTTTTTTAACTGGAGTTCATACCGGCGTTCTTGAGTATTAGAGCTTTTCAGATATTTTTGTATTCCTGCAAGATTTTCACAAACTTTCTTTAAAGCTCTAGTTGAATTCTCTTGGTAGGTTATTTGATTTTCAACCTGTCTTTCCAGAAGGGGATCCTTATTCAACACTTCTTATCGGACGAGTGAACTTTTCATTAATTTGCTCTTGAACGGAAAAGTCTGAATTAATATCCGTTTGATTTTCAACATCAATGTTTTTTGCTTTAATGGAATTATTATTTGATGATGGTGTGGCATTTAAATAAGATTTTGCACCAAACTCCAAAGTACCACTCATTCCACTGACGTCCTTTTCAATCAATAACAGATCCGACGTTTGCCGTTCCATAGTCCACCACCTGTTCCAGAAATACTTCTTCTGTTTCGACGGCATTTTGTCTTGGCGAAGTTTTTGTAGTCTGCCCATACCTAAAAAATATTTGAAAACACAAAGATTATTCAAAATACCTATAGCCGTATATATTTTAACAAATTTGCCTTTTTCCAAGCCCTAAACTTCACGCTCGAGTGGTCCAAATGTATTTAAATCTGTGCACAGACTTTTCTACATATTAATTGATTTACTTTTAGCATCTGGTACATTAAGATGGCCTTTTGCGAAGTCAGGATGCTTCGTCATGAATTGGATCAGTTCTTCATGCTGATTTTTATTTGTGTGTATGTTTTTTTAAGTATCCCTTAAAAATTTTAGGAGCATTTTTTTATTTTTATTTGTTTTTATAAATATATAATAAATATAATACAAATTGTATATGAGCTCTAGTTCATCACCCCTATCATGAATAATATGGGAAATTTCTATTCCCATAAAATTTTCATTCCCCTCGAAGGGAAAATTGCTATCATGAATCTCCCATGAAGTTTTTGTTCCCTTTTTACAAGCTATTATTTTACGTTGAATGTTAACAAAACAAAAAAATGTGTGAACTTTTATTAAAAAGTAAAATGTTTACACATTCGTAAATTATCAT
>JAKWBJ010000338.1:12500-145008 GCA_023159175.1 Wohlfahrtia magnifica | reverse complement strand
GCACAGTGGTGAGGATTCGGCGTTCTGGTGGGGTGATATTGACTATTGTGTCAATGTATCTGCGACCCATGGACACTCTTTGCCCATCGGATTTGGATCCCCTGGTTGGATTGTCAGCGGCGGGATCGCTCCTGGTTGAAGGGGATCTGAACGCGAAGCACGAGTACCGGGGTGGAAATGACTGCCTCAGAGAATTCCTGATGATGTGTCCGGAGCTGGAGATACGTCGCACGGAGGGCCCGACATGTTTCCATGTGGGAAACCCATCGTTTATCGACGTAGTCATGACATCATCTGATATTGTACCGGTGCCGGAAAGTCTGATGGGCTTAAAACTCTGCACTACGAGTCTGACCACAGGGCTGTGGAGTTGATCTTGCGGATGGATGGACTTTGCGGTAGGGAGCAGCGATATCTCTTTGACTTCGATAGGATGAATACGAGGGCTTTCAACTCGATACTGTCTCGTGGTTTGCCTGACCTCATGCTTCCGTCGGATCGGAATGTGACCTCCCGCGAAATTGATGAGTGCATCGAGTCTATGACTGGCGTCATTAAAACTGCAAAGTAGGAATCGGTTCCAAGAATACCAGTGCGTAATGCCGGCGTGCTAAGACTCCCCGACAAGATCCTCGGCTTCATATCGGAGAAGAGGAGGCTTCGGAGGATACTGAGGAGGACGGGAAATGTCTTGAGAATTCCCATATTGAGGGCTCAGATAAGGAACCTGGATAGGATAATCCAGGGGGCAATTGCTGTGTTTGAACAAAATTATTGGACGGATTATCTATGGAGTATTAAGGTGGACAACATGACTTTTCGGAAAGTGAAGGGTGCAGCAGGAGTACACATTACGGATGACGGTGGCAAGGCGAATCTTTTGGCTGAACGTTTCTGCGGTGTGCAGAGAGCTGCTGTGAATCTCCAGTCCTCCACTATCGTAGGATGGTCTTGGAGGAGGTATTTGGCCCGGATATTACGGTGGATTGTGTTCGAGGTGGGGATTTCGCTGGTGGAGGTTTTTCTTTGCTGACTCCCTCTGATATTGGCAGGGCATTGTCCAGTAGACCTAACAAGAGATCCTACGGGCCGGATGGCATACCGGACCTGATCCTGAGGAAGACGGACGCCACCACATGGAGGTGCTTGGCGTTGGTGCTTAACCACTGTTTCAACATTGGTTACTTCCCGAAAGCATGGAAGGGTGCGATCATTGTGTCTATACCCAAGCCGGGGTCTGACACTGGGGTGCTGGTACTACAGACCCATATCTCTGCTCTCTAGCCTGGGTAAGCTTAAGGAGTGGTTTATTTTGGAGCGTATGAGAAGATTCATGGACGATAACGAGATATTGTTGGATTGCCAATTTGGATTTAAGAGGGGCCACTCTACGTCCCATGCACTGATGGCACTTGCGGACCATGTAGCAAGGGGACTGAATAGGAGATATCCGACGGTTGCTGTGAGCCTGGACTTCGCAAAGGCTTTTGACAATGTTTGGCAGGAGGGAATAGTTCATAAGATGATGTCGTTTGGCTTCGACAGGTATCTCTGCGGAATTATTGCAGAGTGAGAGTGGGCGATACACTCTCTGATGAAAGAAATGTTGCTGCTGGAGTGCCGCAGGGGTCACTACTGGGACCTGGCCTATTCAACATATTCATGTCGGATATACCTCGGCCACTTGACGGAGATTTACTCCTTCTGTATGCAAACGATGTGCTGGTTGCGGCATCTGGACCCAGAGCGGCAAGGGTGAATAAGAGACTCAGTGGATACCTGGGTAGACTGCACGGATACTTCTGCAAATGGAGTCTCTGCCTGAATATGGAAAAGACGGATTGCGTAATATTTAAGGGACTGCGTGGACGGCTGTATTCCAAAGCAGGGAAATTCGTACCGGTGCTGAGGGTAGGCGGTGAAGTTGTAAGAGTCTCCGACAGGATTAAGTATCTCGGGGTGATTTTCCACGAAAGCTTTGAGTTTTATCGACATGTGGATTCCGTTTTGGATAGGATGAAGGGGATATACCACTCCTACTATAGGTTACTGCGCCGAAGGGAAGGTTTGCGTAGGAAGGTAAAGCTGCTTATATACAGGCAGATCATCAGACTCCTGATGTCTTATGCCTTCCCTGTCTGGTTTGGGATTTCGTCCCATCAGATGGAGAGGCTTAGGGTCTGGGAGAGGCGTATTTTGTCGGCTTGCCTTGGATTAAGGGCTCGCCAGTACCACGATGGTTCGTTCCGGAGACCGTCTTGTCGGGTCATTTATGACCATGCGGGTTTTTCGAGAGGATCGATGTTTTTCTTATGAGGACTGCGCTGAAATTGAGAATGGGATGGTGACTGGTTGCTTCGAGGGGAGGAGTGATATGGAGACCCTAAGGGTGCACGGATATCTGTTGCCTGTGGATTTCTAACGTT
Source organism: Wohlfahrtia magnifica (assembly GCA_023159175.1). Taxonomy (NCBI): domain Eukaryota; kingdom Metazoa; phylum Arthropoda; class Insecta; order Diptera; family Sarcophagidae; genus Wohlfahrtia; species Wohlfahrtia magnifica. The sequence continues at coordinate 142,582 of JAKWBJ010000338.1, read as the reverse complement.
GAAGGACGAGGGGCTGCTCTATGGCGATGAAGGCCCGCTATTTTATCACAGGAGGGTTAATACGCTGGATTTGGACAGCCTGGTGTATAACACTGCACAGTGAGGTGGATGTCTGTGCCCTGTTGTTGTTAATTAGTTGTAAGTAGTGTTTTAAGTTAGTTTTAAGTATATGAGTGTTTCCGTTTTTCCATTTTTGTGGAATATAGTATGAGAGTTGATTTGTTTTAGTGATGGATTGCGGCTATTCTGCATTATTTTAAGTTTTAGTTGATAAGTCTATGATAAGTATCATTTACGCATAGAATAAGTATATACATGATTAATTAGTTTAAGATAAACTATGTAAGAACAGAATATTTGGATGAATAAAGTAAAGTAAAGTATGAATTTGAAACATTTTACTTAATTTTGTTTGTCCTCTATCCTTAAAATTGTATAGGTAACTCTTTTGTAGTGTTTTTGTAGCTCGTGTAGCTATTGCACGTTTGGAGAAAATATTCAATATAAGTCTAAATCTAAAAAGTCCGGAGGTAAATTTGATATTCTCAATACAAATATATCAATATAATGTTTCGTTTTTAGGTAATGCGAAAACTTTTGACTATTTATAAAGGTTGTCGTTCCTTAGATCGTCACTTTAATTCTAATTTCTAAAGAAAATAAAATTTTATTTCAAATAATATCAATAATGTTTCTGTTTTTAAAATGACATTTACGCAAAAAGAAAAATTTTTCAAAAAAGGAAAAAATTTATTCAGAAATGTATGTGACATTGAGAAAGATGAAAAAAAAGAATGAATTAATTCACTTAATCTTTCTGGAAGAGAATGAAAGATTCACTCAAAGGAAAGATTTTGCCTAACTCTAGTTTTTTGCAAGAAAACTGTAACTCAAGATAATGGTAACAATGTTGTTAAATAGAGAGCATACAACGCCTTTCAAAACTTAAGCGATTTTTTGATACAGCGTTGCGTTTTACTGAGATTTAAGTATACTTAAGCTCTTTTATTGAAATAATATCTATGTATTTCATAGTTTTTAGTAAAGATGAGATATTTTGCTGACACTTAAAAAAGAATAATACAGTAAAATTATTAAATTGAAGTCAATTTAAGTTTTATAGTTATAAAAAGAATGAAAAATGATAATAATAAAAAAAAAAAATTATATGCGCATAAGATGTTCTGACAAATTCAATATCGTCTCAAAAAACTTAAGCTAAGAAGTAAACGCGCATAAAATTGGCGAAAGGAAAGATTTAAAAAAATGGATTAAATACAGTTATGCACTTTGAATTCTATAAGCTCCTAACGCAATTACTCAACCGGTTTTTTATCCGTAACTCAAGATTTTTAAAGTTTTTAAAAAGTTTGAAACACAAAATTGCATCACATCCCAGGTGTTTACTAGGCGCACCGTGTTATTTTATAAAACAAAACAAAAATTCTAATAAAGCTGGTCTGAAATTTTAAAAAAAGTGTTGTAGTGGGCAGTGTTGGACAGAACGAAATTACTGTCGCTGGAAACTAGACACTTTGCACTAAATAAACATATAAAAATACGCTTGTGAACCCTTGCAGAAAAAAGATGCAAGCCTTGAAAAATGAAATTTTAATTTTTTGATAAGCAAAATTAGATTTTTTTAAATTGGCCCTACAGCCGTCCCACAATGGGATATTGGATACCAAAAGTGGGTATTAATTTGAAAAAAATTTCAGAAAATAAGAAAAATTTCAGAAATTTATATCACGCTAAAGTAGAAAAAAATTCTACATCACTATGCATAAACATATTTATGGTATCATTTTCCGTTCTTCCAAAATAAAAATATTTTTGTGTTTTTTTTAAATAAGTGTAAAAACACAGAATTTTTACTTTTCAAAGTAAAATTTCTATAGTTTTTTAAGAATAATGTTAAAAGTAAATATTAACAGAACCATTAACTTCAGGATATTCAGATTATTTTTTCTTTTTATGTTTAATCAATGTATACATTTTTTATTTTATTTGAAATAGAGACTAAAAATCGATCATTTTTGGGAAATATGTGGACTTAAAGTAGTGAGTTAAGCAGAGTTAAACGAAGTTTTTTATTCTTCCTAAAAATACAAACATTCCCTCAACTACTGGTGAAATAAAATCTTGCTCATATGTGCTCCTTTTAAAAATAAATTGATTTATGTTTATAGATACATGAAATACATATAGTATGTATTAAAACCACCTGTTGTAAATAATAACAGAGTATTTTTATGAACCAAGTAACTTCAGGATATTGAGATTATTTTTTCTTTTTATGTTTAATCAATGCATACATTTTTTATTTTATTTGAAATAGAGACTAAAAATCGATCATTTTTGGGAAATATGTGGACTTAAAGTAGTGAGTTAAGCAAATTTAAACGAAGTTTTTTATTCTTCTTAAAAATACAAACATTCCCTCAACTACTGGTGAAATAAAATCTTGCTTATATGTGCTCCTTTTAAAAATAAATTGATTTATGTTTATAGATACATGAAATACATATAGTATGTATTAAAACTACTTGCTGTAAATTATAACAGTGTATTTTTATGAACCAAGTAGTCATTTGGGGCCTTTTCTAAACAACAATAATATTATTTTAAGACAGTATAAACCCGGCCTTAATGGATGAATTCGATTCTTCGAATGGCTTCACATTTATCGTATAAACTTCCAATAATTAAGTAACACGCTAATTCTGAAGATTAAAAGAAAATTGTTTCAATCAACAAAGGCCGCATCCAAAGTGAATTTAGGCGTCAAATGAATTTGGTTATTGATCAACCAAAACCCGGATTTGGAAATTTCATTGACGACAATACTGCAAAGAGTTTCTTCCAAAATGCAGACATTTCGGCACAAATAACAAACATTGACGTCAATGTTGCGAATGCACGTAATAATAGCATCAGTTTAAAGGGCTTTTCAAATATATATTGTAATTTTTCGGAAGTTTGCACTTGATACCGCTAAATATATACTTGTAAATGTATCCTTGGTATAATATGTCTCCAACTGTTCACAAATATTTAATTCATGGACCAGAAATAATAAATCATGCATTATCACCGATAGCGCAGTTGTCAGAAGAGTTCTTGGGCCTCTCGTATGGAGACTCGAAATAGAGACTAAAAAAATTTTAGAGAGAATTTGTGCGAAATTGTTCAAGAGATAAATCTAATGAGGATATAAATTTAAGACCTCTAGTGACTTCCGATCCTATATTTCCAATATGAGAAAGTTAAAAGAAAAAAGGTAATAATATTCCACAAGAAGTGCTGAGCTTAATAATGATGACGTTGCTGATGATGTTGATGACAATGAATTTTTCATATACTATGATTATTTTTATTATGAGAAAAATAAGAAAATAAAAAAGATAAGAAAACTAAAAAATTCCACTAAAGTGTGCATAAAAACTAGTTATTTATACATTTCTAACCAAAATAGATCGAAATTCATTGAATTTAGTTCTCGAGAAAGGCTCCCCGAAGTGAATTGCAATTTAAGCATCAAATACTCCACTGTGCGTCGTATTATTTGAATTTATGTAGTTAGAACTAGCGTTAGTATAACGAAATGTATATATTATTGTCTAAACGTAAACAAAAACAAAAAATTAAATTTATGGAATTCATATTTTGTAACCGTTCAAAGTTGGTGGAATAAAAACTAAATTTTTTAATTTTTAGTTTAAAGTTTGTACCTTGAGGGCGCGCCTTTCTTCTAGCACGAAATAATTAAAAAAATATATGTAGTTCAACTAAGAAAAGTGTAAGGTAATAAACCGCATAAATTTTTTTCCTCAATTCTCATTTTTAAAAATTGACTTTTCCAAATATTTATTCGGGCTGCCCAACTGTTAATAACTCACTTCACCTAGATCAATACGTACATAACAAAATAAAACTTCAATTAAATCATGGATTTTACAATGGTATTTGGCGTTATATCGACAATGTTTGCACAAGAATAATTAGTTAACACAAAGAGTAAAGTGTTCTAAAACAATAATGTTGAACTGCTTTTAGAGTTTCACCGTTATTGCAACTTAAAAAAATACACATAAAATATCGTACAGCTAATAATTAATCTTGCGCGAACAAAAAATACCCACGATTAAATTTTTGAACTTTTTTGAATGCTACATTTAAAAAAATATACCAACGTAGTACTCTTAAAACTTTTTTTTATATTTTTTTCAATATAAAAGCACAAATAAAACTAAAATGGCAAATGAAAAAAAATCTTAATAACATAATAAATGACACCTAAAAAGGATTCTTTTCTAAAAATGTAAACACATGGTCAAAAATTGAAATGTCCCACTTTAGCCCATTTATCACTATATAATTGTTATAAGATAAAATCACTCTTTCATAAGTCTGAATCTTATTTGAACATAGTAGTCCTTTTTATATTTATAACCTAATTGTTAGATTATGTAAGACTCACTCAATAAATGAACATCAAATAAATAACAATAATATTGCATAACATTAAGCTGGAATCACACGATTGTCGCAATGCATCAATTATTGGTACGACAATCGTGTGACCGACCAAGAAGTAATAATACGGCAACAAAAATATCAAAAATTCACCAATATTTATTTTTTCTTGTGCGACAATCGAATTTGACAATGCGTACCGATATTTATTTTGAAATTTATTTTCGCAGAATAAATTGTCATAATTTAGATATTTTACGACAATAAAGCACAATAGAAATAGTTTCATATTAGTACATTTGCGACAATCGTATGATCCCAGCTTAAGGAAGAAAATTAACATAAAGTTTTTTCAGTATTTTTTGAAGAAAATAATGAATAGACGCGATTAAAAGTGACAAATATATAAAAATTTATGTTTTGCACATATTCACTTATTGAATAATTGAATTCCTTTCCGGGTCCATAAAATGTTATCAGATTCGGTCTAAATTTTACATACATACTTCTATAATACAAAGGTACAATAATCTGCCTTCGGATTATAGAAAATACTTCTTAGAACATGTCGATAGCCTTTTAAAGAACATTTGTGAACAATATACTTAATAATAATTAAATAATTTCATTTGGTGGAGATTTTCGTGAGCTGTTGCTCGTTGTCAGACAAGCCAATAGAACAACCGTTATTGAAAATACAGCCAAACTATTGATTTTATGAATAGTGCTAAAATTGGGTGAATGTGGTCAAACCAATTACAATATCGCAATAAAATTTTAGAGAAAAAAATAATTTCATTTGGTGGAGATTTTCGTGAGGTGTTGCTCGTTGTCAGACAAACAAATAGAACAACCGTTATTGAAAATACAGCCAAACTACTGCTTTTATGAATAGTGCTAAAATTGGGTGAATGTGGTCAAACCAATTACAATATCGCAATAAAATTTTCGAAGCATGTAATGTATGATCCAATTATTCCCACCTTTTTTAACGGCAGAGAAATCAATGAACAAAATATTTTCCAATTTTAATCAACGTAAATTTTGTGTCAAAAAAATTAGCTTTTATTTTCCAGTTAATTTTTCGAAAAATACCTACGCTTATGCTATAAACATATAAATAACAGCGAGCATCACGGCAGCAAACCGGAAATGTCGCTTAATAACATTTACTGCCATGTTGTCGGCTTCATAAATATTTTAAAGGCAGCATCAGCTAAAACAGCTGACGTTGAAATTTACAGTATAGATATATACAAACATTTAAGTTTCAACAAAAATAATAATTTAAGTAAATATGTATATCAACGCTATTTAAAAATATACATTTATGTAATAGAAATGAAAACGAAAAAAATCGACTCAAAATCTAAAAACGTTGTGATGGTGACTTAGGATTCGTTTTCAAATCAAATTTGTTTCACGTGGAATCGATTTAATTATCCATTTCGTTATATGAAAATTTCAGCAAAACAAATGTGATAGAAAACGAAAATGCAATTGTTTTTACCTTTTCAAATCGAATGAGAAATGCTTGGTGAAATGTAAGCGATGTAAGTTTTTTGCAAGAATTTCTTCAAAATGTTATTAAATATCAAATATGTATATGGTGCCACGTTCAGTTTTTAGCATTCACAAAATTGAAATCGCTCTGTTAAAATATGCCTATTAATGTGATTAAAAAAATCCAAAATAAAGTCAATTTATAAATAGCGCAGCACATATTCAACAAAACTGTATATTTTTTTATTTACTTTTTATTTTATATTTTTACAATAATCAAGTTGTTTTTTTAAGGTGACAGACAAGTCGACTGCAACTGAAAAAGTTCAGATTCCACTTCGAACTGGCAGAGAGGTCAATTGTCCAAGGTTTTCGCAGGTAGTTTTTAAACAAACATTTATTGAGAACGCAGGCAGCTTTTAAAAAATTTACATTTTTTAAGAATTCGAAATATTACGAATAACTATTTATTTGGGATTTTTATTAAAAGTTTTTTAAAAATCATTCATCTTTTAATTATGAATACGCAATTACATTTTATTGCAGTTATTTTTAAATAAATTTTCCAGAAAATGGCCTTGAATTCGTATTTCTTTGGGATATTTGTTATCCCAATTAAAAATTAATGAGAAATGCTTTGAATTTAAAATATTTATGTTATTGTATTAATTTAAACAAAAGAATTAATTTTAAAGGTTAAAAAAGCAATTGGAAAATTACGATGTGTTCTCATTGACGCCAACAGGGAGTAGGAGATCGAGAAAATTTCTAATGTACGCAAGTGTAAAAAGCAAGATGAACCTAACAAGGTTACCGCAAGATAAAAAATGCTCGTCAGCTGATCATCTGTCGAGTTGTGAAGAGTAGTTGCGACCACAGTGTATACAGTGACGACACACCAACAAAAATAACAACAACCATACAACAAATTTTACAACTCAGTAGGGATACACGAGACAGTAAATATTAACATAATATAGCATCTCTTTCTTTCGAGCTGAGTTGTAAAATTTTTTATTTTGCTTTATTATTGCATTCTGGCGCAATAAATAAAATTTTTCAGAGGTAAAAAATTTGTGTTTGGGAAATTTTATTTTTTTTTTAAATTGAAGTATTTTAGCAAAAATTTTCAATTTTCTTTCCAGGTATTTCTTGCAGGTGACGTCGAAATGCAGATTTACTTGCATTTGCTTCAGGTAATTACTTCATTTTAGATATCCAATTTGAATTTGAAACATTCTGTATCGTGCATTAATTACGAACGGTTGTGTTCCGGAAGTTTTTTGCTTTGCGCGTATTTTTCAATACGAACGAAGTTGTTTGAACAAAGTGTGTGGGTTTTACCTGCGCTTGCTGAGACGGAAAACACATAGGGGTTGTTTCTTGTGTATTGCTGTGATTGAAGAGCTGACGTGTACATAAACACGTGGAAATTTATTTCACAAGGAGAGTAAGCGGTGACGTGTTCGTATTCTACTGATAAGAATACAACGCGAATATAATGGCCGACAGGGATGCGTCCTGCCCTAAAAAGAGGGCGCGGGTGGTAACTGCGGAGGAGCTACTCCGTACGTTAGAACTGAAGGAGAAGGAGGTGAATTCCCTGAGACACGAGAACGATTGTCTCAGGAAAGAGGTGAATTCCCTGAGATACGAGAACGATCGTCTCAGGAAGGCCATGGAACAGGTATTGGCGAGATTCAATAGCAAATTTGGCGATGAGAGTGGTGAAGAGGAATCCACTGACGAAGAGAGTGAGGAGATGGTCACCGAGGAGGTGAACATTCCATGTAAAGACGTGCCTGACAAGGGGATTGCTGTGGGCAGTGAACACGATAAGAGCTCTAAGCCTTCGAAGGAGGCCGTAAAAACCAGGGCTGTAGACGGTGATAAAGCAGGGCAGAACCTAAAGACGGCAAGTAAGCGCGTGAAGGTCCCGGTGCTAACAACATATAATATTAACATAAAGTTGCTGACTAGTGACCTCAACAAACTTTTGGGGCACAATTGACCAATATAGAAGTCTGCACCTTGGCAGACTATGAGAAGGTGAAGGAGAAGGAGAAGGAGGATGCTGAAGAAGAGTGGTGTATCCTTCTACACCTATACACCGAAGGACCAGATGCCTTACTCAGTGATGCTGAAGGACCTATTGGGCACCTTTGAGGCAGATGAGGTCGCCGGTACCTAAATGATCTGGGCATTAGAATGAAGATTTTGAGTCTCCGGAAGCTGAAGGGGACAAGTGGATCCTTAGTCTGAGCAGAGACTCGGACCTAAAGGCGTTCCAAGGCATCAGACATTCTGCACTGTAGAGTGTATATTGAAAAACCGAAAAGGAAGGGGCTGACGCAGTGCTACAACTGTCAGCGATATGGGCATGTGTCGACCAACTGTAACATGTCATATAGGTGCGTTAAATGCGGAGGTTCCCACGGACCGGGGAAATGCAAGGTTCTACCCAAGGGAGAGAATAGCGCGGAGAAGGTAGTGACTGATCCTACACAGGCCAGGCTGTGAGAAGGATTGGACTGCCGGTAAGGTGCGCCAACTGCAACGTTGAAGGACACGCAGCAAGCTCTGCTGAGTGCCTGAGACGCCAAGAACTTCTGAGGAAAGTTGCTGAGAGGAAGGCAGCTGCCAAAAACAGCAGCGTTACGGCTGCGAGAAACTCTGCTCGTACGTGTGTATCGTACGCTGCTGTGGCTGGTGGTGTTGGAGTGCCCCAGAGGCCCCTTCAGGCTCCGTCTAGCGGCCTTACACTGGAAGCGACGAGAGGAAATTTTAATCTCATCGACGGAGATTGCAAAAGGTTTTTTAGAGGCGATTTATTGCACTGCTTGAGCAAGATAGGAGGTTTTATTCTTGAATACGGCAGACTTAGGACTGATGAGGATAAATCCCAGACACTCCTGGGAATGCTGTTGAATCTTCAGAATGGTTCGCACAATTAAGTGTATCTTTGTGGATGTCAACTCGATAGTGTCCAGGCATAATAGACACTATTTAGACTTGTTCCTGGAGGAACATGGACCGGATGTTCTAATGTTGGCTGAACATAAACTGTCTCCGAGGCATATTTTTGAGATGAGAGGATACACGACCTTTAGGCAAAATCGTGTGAATGGACGGGGTGGCGGTACTGCTGTACTTGTTCGTGGAGTGCACAGTGGTGAGGATTCGGCGTTCTGGTGGGGTGATATTGACTATTGTGTCAATGTATCTGCGACCCATGGACACTCTTTGCCCATCGGATTTGGATCCCCTGGTTGGATTGTCAGCGGCGGGATCGCTCCTGGTTGAAGGGGATCTGAACGCGAAGCACGAGTACCGGGGTGGAAATGACTGCCTCAGAGAATTCCTGATGATGTGTCCGGAGCTGGAGATACGTCGCACGGAGGGCCCGACATGTTTCCATGTGGGAAACCCATCGTTTATCGACGTAGTCATGACATCATCTGATATTGTACCGGTGCCGGAAAGTCTGATGGGCTTAAAACTCTGCACTACGAGTCTGACCACAGGGCTGTGGAGTTGATCTTGCGGATGGATGGACTTTGCGGTAGGGAGCAGCGATATCTCTTTGACTTCGATAGGATGAATACGAGGGCTTTCAACTCGATACTGTCTCGTGGTTTGCCTGACCTCATGCTTCCGTCGGATCGGAATGTGACCTCCCGCGAAATTGATGAGTGCATCGAGTCTATGACTGGCGTCATTAAAACTGCAAAGTAGGAATCGGTTCCAAGAATACCAGTGCGTAATGCCGGCGTGCTAAGACTCCCCGACAAGATCCTCGGCTTCATATCGGAGAAGAGGAGGCTTCGGAGGATACTGAGGAGGACGGGAAATGTCTTGAGAATTCCCATATTGAGGGCTCAGATAAGGAACCTGGATAGGATAATCCAGGGGGCAATTGCTGTGTTTGAACAAAATTATTGGACGGATTATCTATGGAGTATTAAGGTGGACAACATGACTTTTCGGAAAGTGAAGGGTGCAGCAGGAGTACACATTACGGATGACGGTGGCAAGGCGAATCTTTTGGCTGAACGTTTCTGCGGTGTGCAGAGAGCTGCTGTGAATCTCCAGTCCTCCACTATCGTAGGATGGTCTTGGAGGAGGTATTTGGCCCGGATATTACGGTGGATTGTGTTCGAGGTGGGGATTTCGCTGGTGGAGGTTTTTCTTTGCTGACTCCCTCTGATATTGGCAGGGCATTGTCCAGTAGACCTAACAAGAGATCCTACGGGCCGGATGGCATACCGGACCTGATCCTGAGGAAGACGGACGCCACCACATGGAGGTGCTTGGCGTTGGTGCTTAACCACTGTTTCAACATTGGTTACTTCCCGAAAGCATGGAAGGGTGCGATCATTGTGTCTATACCCAAGCCGGGGTCTGACACTGGGGTGCTGGTACTACAGACCCATATCTCTGCTCTCTAGCCTGGGTAAGCTTAAGGAGTGGTTTATTTTGGAGCGTATGAGAAGATTCATGGACGATAACGAGATATTGTTGGATTGCCAATTTGGATTTAAGAGGGGCCACTCTACGTCCCATGCACTGATGGCACTTGCGGACCATGTAGCAAGGGGACTGAATAGGAGATATCCGACGGTTGCTGTGAGCCTGGACTTCGCAAAGGCTTTTGACAATGTTTGGCAGGAGGGAATAGTTCATAAGATGATGTCGTTTGGCTTCGACAGGTATCTCTGCGGAATTATTGCAGAGTGAGAGTGGGCGATACACTCTCTGATGAAAGAAATGTTGCTGCTGGAGTGCCGCAGGGGTCACTACTGGGACCTGGCCTATTCAACATATTCATGTCGGATATACCTCGGCCACTTGACGGAGATTTACTCCTTCTGTATGCAAACGATGTGCTGGTTGCGGCATCTGGACCCAGAGCGGCAAGGGTGAATAAGAGACTCAGTGGATACCTGGGTAGACTGCACGGATACTTCTGCAAATGGAGTCTCTGCCTGAATATGGAAAAGACGGATTGCGTAATATTTAAGGGACTGCGTGGACGGCTGTATTCCAAAGCAGGGAAATTCGTACCGGTGCTGAGGGTAGGCGGTGAAGTTGTAAGAGTCTCCGACAGGATTAAGTATCTCGGGGTGATTTTCCACGAAAGCTTTGAGTTTTATCGACATGTGGATTCCGTTTTGGATAGGATGAAGGGGATATACCACTCCTACTATAGGTTACTGCGCCGAAGGGAAGGTTTGCGTAGGAAGGTAAAGCTGCTTATATACAGGCAGATCATCAGACTCCTGATGTCTTATGCCTTCCCTGTCTGGTTTGGGATTTCGTCCCATCAGATGGAGAGGCTTAGGGTCTGGGAGAGGCGTATTTTGTCGGCTTGCCTTGGATTAAGGGCTCGCCAGTACCACGATGGTTCGTTCCGGAGACCGTCTTGTCGGGTCATTTATGACCATGCGGGTTTTTCGAGAGGATCGATGTTTTTCTTATGAGGACTGCGCTGAAATTGAGAATGGGATGGTGACTGGTTGCTTCGAGGGGAGGAGTGATATGGAGACCCTAAGGGTGCACGGATATCTGTTGCCTGTGGATTTCTAACGTTGAAGGACGAGGGGCTGCTCTATGGCGATGAAGGCCCGCTATTTTATCACAGGAGGGTTAATACGCTGGATTTGGACAGCCTGGTGTATAACACTGCACAGTGAGGTGGATGTCTGTGCCCTGTTGTTGTTAATTAGTTGTAAGTAGTGTTTTAAGTTAGTTTTAAGTATATGAGTGTTTCCGTTTTTCCATTTTTGTGGAATATAGTATGAGAGTTGATTTGTTTTAGTGATGGATTGCGGCTATTCTGCATTATTTTAAGTTTTAGTTGATAAGTCTATGATAAGTATCATTTACGCATAGAATAAGTATATACATGATTAATTAGTTTAAGATAAACTATGTAAGAACAGAATATTTGGATGAATAAAGTAAAGTAAAGTATGAATTTGAAACATTTTACTTAATTTTGTTTGTCCTCTATCCTTAAAATTGTATAGGTAACTCTTTTGTAGTGTTTTTGTAGCTCGTGTAGCTATTGCACGTTTGGAGAAAATATTCAATATAAGTCTAAATCTAAAAAGTCCGGAGGTAAATTTGATATTCTCAATACAAATATATCAATATAATGTTTCGTTTTTAGGTAATGCGAAAACTTTTGACTATTTATAAAGGTTGTCGTTCCTTAGATCGTCACTTTAATTCTAATTTCTAAAGAAAATAAAATTTTATTTCAAATAATATCAATAATGTTTCTGTTTTTAAAATGACATTTACGCAAAAAGAAAAATTTTTCAAAAAAGGAAAAAATTTATTCAGAAATGTATGTGACATTGAGAAAGATGAAAAAAAAGAATGAATTAATTCACTTAATCTTTCTGGAAGAGAATGAAAGATTCACTCAAAGGAAAGATTTTGCCTAACTCTAGTTTTTTGCAAGAAAACTGTAACTCAAGATAATGGTAACAATGTTGTTAAATAGAGAGCATACAACGCCTTTCAAAACTTAAGCGATTTTTTGATACAGCGTTGCGTTTTACTGAGATTTAAGTATACTTAAGCTCTTTTATTGAAATAATATCTATGTATTTCATAGTTTTTAGTAAAGATGAGATATTTTGCTGACACTTAAAAAAGAATAATACAGTAAAATTATTAAATTGAAGTCAATTTAAGTTTTATAGTTATAAAAAGAATGAAAAATGATAATAATAAAAAAAAAAAATTATATGCGCATAAGATGTTCTGACAAATTCAATATCGTCTCAAAAAACTTAAGCTAAGAAGTAAACGCGCATAAAATTGGCGAAAGGAAAGATTTAAAAAAATGGATTAAATACAGTTATGCACTTTGAATTCTATAAGCTCCTAACGCAATTACTCAACCGGTTTTTTATCCGTAACTCAAGATTTTTAAAGTTTTTAAAAAGTTTGAAACACAAAATTGCATCACATCCCAGGTGTTTACTAGGCGCACCGTGTTATTTTATAAAACAAAACAAAAATTCTAATAAAGCTGGTCTGAAATTTTAAAAAAAGTGTTGTAGTGGGCAGTGTTGGACAGAACGAAATTACTGTCGCTGGAAACTAGACACTTTGCACTAAATAAACATATAAAAATACGCTTGTGAACCCTTGCAGAAAAAAGATGCAAGCCTTGAAAAATGAAATTTTAATTTTTTGATAAGCAAAATTAGATTTTTTTAAATTGGCCCTACAGCCGTCCCACAATGGGATATTGGATACCAAAAGTGGGTATTAATTTGAAAAAAATTTCAGAAAATAAGAAAAATTTCAGAAATTTATATCACGCTAAAGTAGAAAAAAATTCTACATCACTATGCATAAACATATTTATGGTATCATTTTCCGTTCTTCCAAAATAAAAATATTTTTGTGTTTTTTTTAAATAAGTGTAAAAACACAGAATTTTTACTTTTCAAAGTAAAATTTCTATAGTTTTTTAAGAATAATGTTAAAAGTAAATATTAACAGAACCATTAACTTCAGGATATTCAGATTATTTTTTCTTTTTATGTTTAATCAATGTATACATTTTTTATTTTATTTGAAATAGAGACTAAAAATCGATCATTTTTGGGAAATATGTGGACTTAAAGTAGTGAGTTAAGCAGAGTTAAACGAAGTTTTTTATTCTTCCTAAAAATACAAACATTCCCTCAACTACTGGTGAAATAAAATCTTGCTCATATGTGCTCCTTTTAAAAATAAATTGATTTATGTTTATAGATACATGAAATACATATAGTATGTATTAAAACCACCTGTTGTAAATAATAACAGAGTATTTTTATGAACCAAGTAACTTCAGGATATTGAGATTATTTTTTCTTTTTATGTTTAATCAATGCATACATTTTTTATTTTATTTGAAATAGAGACTAAAAATCGATCATTTTTGGGAAATATGTGGACTTAAAGTAGTGAGTTAAGCAAATTTAAACGAAGTTTTTTATTCTTCTTAAAAATACAAACATTCCCTCAACTACTGGTGAAATAAAATCTTGCTTATATGTGCTCCTTTTAAAAATAAATTGATTTATGTTTATAGATACATGAAATACATATAGTATGTATTAAAACTACTTGCTGTAAATTATAACAGTGTATTTTTATGAACCAAGTAGTCATTTGGGGCCTTTTCTAAACAACAATAATATTATTTTAAGACAGTATAAACCCGGCCTTAATGGATGAATTCGATTCTTCGAATGGCTTCACATTTATCGTATAAACTTCCAATAATTAAGTAACACGCTAATTCTGAAGATTAAAAGAAAATTGTTTCAATCAACAAAGGCCGCATCCAAAGTGAATTTAGGCGTCAAATGAATTTGGTTATTGATCAACCAAAACCCGGATTTGGAAATTTCATTGACGACAATACTGCAAAGAGTTTCTTCCAAAATGCAGACATTTCGGCACAAATAACAAACATTGACGTCAATGTTGCGAATGCACGTAATAATAGCATCAGTTTAAAGGGCTTTTCAAATATATATTGTAATTTTTCGGAAGTTTGCACTTGATACCGCTAAATATATACTTGTAAATGTATCCTTGGTATAATATGTCTCCAACTGTTCACAAATATTTAATTCATGGACCAGAAATAATAAATCATGCATTATCACCGATAGCGCAGTTGTCAGAAGAGTTCTTGGGCCTCTCGTATGGAGACTCGAAATAGAGACTAAAAAAATTTTAGAGAGAATTTGTGCGAAATTGTTCAAGAGATAAATCTAATGAGGATATAAATTTAAGACCTCTAGTGACTTCCGATCCTATATTTCCAATATGAGAAAGTTAAAAGAAAAAAGGTAATAATATTCCACAAGAAGTGCTGAGCTTAATAATGATGACGTTGCTGATGATGTTGATGACAATGAATTTTTCATATACTATGATTATTTTTATTATGAGAAAAATAAGAAAATAAAAAAGATAAGAAAACTAAAAAATTCCACTAAAGTGTGCATAAAAACTAGTTATTTATACATTTCTAACCAAAATAGATCGAAATTCATTGAATTTAGTTCTCGAGAAAGGCTCCCCGAAGTGAATTGCAATTTAAGCATCAAATACTCCACTGTGCGTCGTATTATTTGAATTTATGTAGTTAGAACTAGCGTTAGTATAACGAAATGTATATATTATTGTCTAAACGTAAACAAAAACAAAAAATTAAATTTATGGAATTCATATTTTGTAACCGTTCAAAGTTGGTGGAATAAAAACTAAATTTTTTAATTTTTAGTTTAAAGTTTGTACCTTGAGGGCGCGCCTTTCTTCTAGCACGAAATAATTAAAAAAATATATGTAGTTCAACTAAGAAAAGTGTAAGGTAATAAACCGCATAAATTTTTTTCCTCAATTCTCATTTTTAAAAATTGACTTTTCCAAATATTTATTCGGGCTGCCCAACTGTTAATAACTCACTTCACCTAGATCAATACGTACATAACAAAATAAAACTTCAATTAAATCATGGATTTTACAATGGTATTTGGCGTTATATCGACAATGTTTGCACAAGAATAATTAGTTAACACAAAGAGTAAAGTGTTCTAAAACAATAATGTTGAACTGCTTTTAGAGTTTCACCGTTATTGCAACTTAAAAAAATACACATAAAATATCGTACAGCTAATAATTAATCTTGCGCGAACAAAAAATACCCACGATTAAATTTTTGAACTTTTTTGAATGCTACATTTAAAAAAATATACCAACGTAGTACTCTTAAAACTTTTTTTTATATTTTTTTCAATATAAAAGCACAAATAAAACTAAAATGGCAAATGAAAAAAAATCTTAATAACATAATAAATGACACCTAAAAAGGATTCTTTTCTAAAAATGTAAACACATGGTCAAAAATTGAAATGTCCCACTTTAGCCCATTTATCACTATATAATTGTTATAAGATAAAATCACTCTTTCATAAGTCTGAATCTTATTTGAACATAGTAGTCCTTTTTATATTTATAACCTAATTGTTAGATTATGTAAGACTCACTCAATAAATGAACATCAAATAAATAACAATAATATTGCATAACATTAAGCTGGAATCACACGATTGTCGCAATGCATCAATTATTGGTACGACAATCGTGTGACCGACCAAGAAGTAATAATACGGCAACAAAAATATCAAAAATTCACCAATATTTATTTTTTCTTGTGCGACAATCGAATTTGACAATGCGTACCGATATTTATTTTGAAATTTATTTTCGCAGAATAAATTGTCATAATTTAGATATTTTACGACAATAAAGCACAATAGAAATAGTTTCATATTAGTACATTTGCGACAATCGTATGATCCCAGCTTAAGGAAGAAAATTAACATAAAGTTTTTTCAGTATTTTTTGAAGAAAATAATGAATAGACGCGATTAAAAGTGACAAATATATAAAAATTTATGTTTTGCACATATTCACTTATTGAATAATTGAATTCCTTTCCGGGTCCATAAAATGTTATCAGATTCGGTCTAAATTTTACATACATACTTCTATAATACAAAGGTACAATAATCTGCCTTCGGATTATAGAAAATACTTCTTAGAACATGTCGATAGCCTTTTAAAGAACATTTGTGAACAATATACTTAATAATAATTAAATAATTTCATTTGGTGGAGATTTTCGTGAGCTGTTGCTCGTTGTCAGACAAGCCAATAGAACAACCGTTATTGAAAATACAGCCAAACTATTGATTTTATGAATAGTGCTAAAATTGGGTGAATGTGGTCAAACCAATTACAATATCGCAATAAAATTTTAGAGAAAAAAATAATTTCATTTGGTGGAGATTTTCGTGAGGTGTTGCTCGTTGTCAGACAAACAAATAGAACAACCGTTATTGAAAATACAGCCAAACTACTGCTTTTATGAATAGTGCTAAAATTGGGTGAATGTGGTCAAACCAATTACAATATCGCAATAAAATTTTCGAAGCATGTAATGTATGATCCAATTATTCCCACCTTTTTTAACGGCAGAGAAATCAATGAACAAAATATTTTCCAATTTTAATCAACGTAAATTTTGTGTCAAAAAAATTAGCTTTTATTTTCCAGTTAATTTTTCGAAAAATACCTACGCTTATGCTATAAACATATAAATAACAGCGAGCATCACGGCAGCAAACCGGAAATGTCGCTTAATAACATTTACTGCCATGTTGTCGGCTTCATAAATATTTTAAAGGCAGCATCAGCTAAAACAGCTGACGTTGAAATTTACAGTATAGATATATACAAACATTTAAGTTTCAACAAAAATAATAATTTAAGTAAATATGTATATCAACGCTATTTAAAAATATACATTTATGTAATAGAAATGAAAACGAAAAAAATCGACTCAAAATCTAAAAACGTTGTGATGGTGACTTAGGATTCGTTTTCAAATCAAATTTGTTTCACGTGGAATCGATTTAATTATCCATTTCGTTATATGAAAATTTCAGCAAAACAAATGTGATAGAAAACGAAAATGCAATTGTTTTTACCTTTTCAAATCGAATGAGAAATGCTTGGTGAAATGTAAGCGATGTAAGTTTTTTGCAAGAATTTCTTCAAAATGTTATTAAATATCAAATATGTATATGGTGCCACGTTCAGTTTTTAGCATTCACAAAATTGAAATCGCTCTGTTAAAATATGCCTATTAATGTGATTAAAAAAATCCAAAATAAAGTCAATTTATAAATAGCGCAGCACATATTCAACAAAACTGTATATTTTTTTATTTACTTTTTATTTTATATTTTTACAATAATCAAGTTGTTTTTTTAAGGTGACAGACAAGTCGACTGCAACTGAAAAAGTTCAGATTCCACTTCGAACTGGCAGAGAGGTCAATTGTCCAAGGTTTTCGCAGGTAGTTTTTAAACAAACATTTATTGAGAACGCAGGCAGCTTTTAAAAAATTTACATTTTTTAAGAATTCGAAATATTACGAATAACTATTTATTTGGGATTTTTATTAAAAGTTTTTTAAAAATCATTCATCTTTTAATTATGAATACGCAATTACATTTTATTGCAGTTATTTTTAAATAAATTTTCCAGAAAATGGCCTTGAATTCGTATTTCTTTGGGATATTTGTTATCCCAATTAAAAATTAATGAGAAATGCTTTGAATTTAAAATATTTATGTTATTGTATTAATTTAAACAAAAGAATTAATTTTAAAGGTTAAAAAAGCAATTGGAAAATTACGATGTGTTCTCATTGACGCCAACAGGGAGTAGGAGATCGAGAAAATTTCTAATGTACGCAAGTGTAAAAAGCAAGATGAACCTAACAAGGTTACCGCAAGATAAAAAATGCTCGTCAGCTGATCATCTGTCGAGTTGTGAAGAGTAGTTGCGACCACAGTGTATACAGTGACGACACACCAACAAAAATAACAACAACCATACAACAAATTTTACAACTCAGTAGGGATACACGAGACAGTAAATATTAACATAATATAGCATCTCTTTCTTTCGAGCTGAGTTGTAAAATTTTTTATTTTGCTTTATTATTGCATTCTGGCGCAATAAATAAAATTTTTCAGAGGTAAAAAATTTGTGTTTGGGAAATTTTTTTTTTTTTAATTGAAGTATTTTAGCAAAAATTTTCAATTTTCTTTCCAGGTATTTCTTGCAGGTGACGTCGAAATGCAGATTTACTTGCATTTGCTTCAGGTAATTACTTCATTTTAGATATCCAATTTGAATTTGAAACATTCTGTATCGTGCATTAATTACGAACGGTTGTGTTCCGGAAGTTTTTTGCTTTGCGCGTATTTTTCAATACGAACGAAGTTGTTTGAACAAAGTGTGTGGGTTTTACCTGCGCTTGCTGAGACGGAAAACACATAGGGGTTGTTTCTTGTGTATTGCTGTGATTGAAGAGCTGACGTGTACATAAACACGTGGAAATTTATTTCACAAGGAGAGTAAGCGGTGGCGTGTTCGTATTCTACTGATAAGAATACAACGCGAATATAATGGCCGACAGGGATGCGTCCTGCCCTAAAAAGAGGGCTCGGGTGGTAACTGCGGAGGAGCTACTCCGTACGCTAGAACTGAAGAAGAAGGAGGTGAGTTCCCTGAGACACGAGAACGATCGTCTCAGGAAGGAGGTGAATTCCCTGAGACACGAGAACGATCGTCTCAGGAAGGCCATGGAACAGGTGATGGCGAGATTCAATAGGAAATTTGGCGATGAGAGTGGTGAAGAGGAATCCACTGACGAGGAGAGTGAGGAGATGGTCACCGAAGAGGTGAACATTCCATGTAAAGACGTGCCCGACAAGGGGATTGCTGTGGGCAGTGAACACTGTGAAGGCTCTAAGCCTTCGAAGGAGGCCCTAAAAACCAGGGCTGTAGACGATGGTAAAGCAGGGTAGAACCTAAAGACGGCAAAGTAAGCGCGTAAAGGTCCCGGTTCTTACAACATATAATATTAACATAAAGTTGCTGACTAGTGACCTCAACAAACTTTTGGGGCACAATTGACCAATATAGAGTTCTGCACCTTGGCAGACTATGAGAAGGTGAAGGCCATGCTGAAGAAGAGTGGTGTATCGTTCTACACCTATACACCGAAGGACCAGATGCCTTACTCAGTGATGCTGAAGGACCTATCGGGCACCTTTGAGGCAGATGAGGTCGCCGGTACCTAAATGGTCTGGGCATTAGAATGAAGATTTTGAGTCTCCGGAAGCTGAAGGGGGACAAGTGGATCCTTAGTCTGAGCAGAGAGAGACTCGGACCTGTAGGCGTTCCAAGGCATCAGATACATTCTGCACTGTAGAGTGTATATTGAAAAACCGAAAAGGAAGGGGCTGACGCAGTGCTACAACTGTCAGCGATATGGGCATGTGTCGACCAACTGTAACATGTCATATAGGTGCGCTAAATGCGGAGGTTCCCACGGACCGGGGAAATGCAAGATCCCACCCAAGGGAGAGAATAGCGCGGAGAAGGTAGTGACTGATCCTACCACAGGCCAGGCTGTGAGAAGGATTGGACTGCCGGTAAGGTGCGCCAACTACAACGTTGAAGGACACGCAGCAAGCTCTGCTGAGTGCCTGAGACGCCAAGAACTTCTGAGGAAAGCTGCTGAGAGGAAGGCAGCTGCCAAAAACAGCAGCGTTACGGCTGCGAGAAACTCTGCTCGTACGGGTATCGTACGCTGCTGTGGCTGGTGGTGTTGGAGTGCCCCAGAGGCCCCTTCAGGCTCCGTCTAGCGGCCTTACACTGCAAGCGACGAGAGGAAATTTTAATCTCATCGATGGAGATTGCAAAAGGTTTTTTGGAGGTGGTTTATTGCACTGCTGGAGCAAGATAGGAGGTTTTGCTCTTGAATACGGCAGACTTAGGACTGATGAGGATAAATCCCAGGCACTCCTGGGAATGCTGTTGAGTCTTCAGAATGGTTCGCACAATTAAGTGTATCTTTGTGAATGTCAACTCGATAGTGTCCAGGCATAAAAGACACTCTTTAAACTTGTTCCTCGAGGAACATGGACCGGATGTTTTAATGTTGGCTGAACATAAACTGTCTCCGAGGCATATTTTTGAGATGAGAGGATACACGACCTTTAGGCAAAATCGTGTGAATGGACGGGGTGGCGATACTGCTGTGCTTGTTCGTGGAGTGCACGGCGGTGAGGATTCGTCGTTCTGGTGGATTGTCAGCGGCGGGATCGCTCCTGGTTAAGGGGATCCGAAGCACGAGTACCGGGGTGGAAATGTCTGCAACCGCAGTGGCGACTGCCTCATAGAATTCCTGAGGATGTGTCCTGAGCTGGAGATACGTCGCACGGAGGCCGCGACATGTTTCCATGTTGGAAACCAATCGTTTATCGACGTAGTCATGACATCATCTGATATTGTACCGGTGACGGAAAGTGCTTATGGGCTTAAAACTCTGCACTACGAGTCTGACCACAGGGTTGTGGAGTTGATCTTGCGGATGGATGGACTTTGCGGTAGGGAGCAGCGATATCTCTTTGACTTCGATAGGATGAATACGAGGGCTTTCAACTCGATACTGTCTCGTGATTTGCCTGACCTCATGCTTCCATCGGATCGGAATGTGACCTCCCGCGAAATTGATGACTGCATCGAGTCTATGACTGGCGTCATTAGAACTGCGATGTAGAAATCGGTTCCAAGACTACCAGTGCGTCATGCCGGCGTGCTAAGACTCCCCGACAAGATCCTCGGCTTCATATCGGAGAAGAGGAGGCTTCGGAGGATACTGAGGAGGACGGGAAATGTCTTGAGAATTCCCATATTGAGGTCTGAGATAAGGAACCTGGATAGGATAATCCAGGGGGCAATTGCTGTGTTTGAACAAAATTATTGGACGGATTATCTATGGAGTATTAAGGTGGACAACATGACTTTTCGGAAAGTGAAGGGTGCAGCAGGTGTGCGGCGAAGGTTGGCGGTTGCTAATATAATGAGAGATGATGGAGTACACATTACGGATGACGGTGGCAAGGCAAATCTTTTGGCTGAACGTTTCTGCGGTGTGCAGAGAGCTGCTGTGAATCTCCAGTCCTCCACTATCATAGGGATGGTCTTGGAGGAGGTATCGGGGCTGAGGAATCAGGCCCCGATCATTGAATTTGGCTCGGATATTACGGCGGCTGGTGTTTGAGGGATTTCGCTGGAGGAGGTTTTTCTTTGCTGACTCCCTCTGATATTGACAGGGCATTGTCCAGTAGACCTAACAAGACATTCAACGGGCCGGATGGCATACCGGACCTGATCCTGAGGAAGACGGACGCCACCACATGGAGGTGCTTGGCGTGGGTGCTTAACCACTGTTTCAACATTGGTTACTTCCCGAAAGCATGGAAGGGTGCGATCATTGTGTCTATACCCAAGCCGTTGTCTGACCCTGGGGCTGCTGGTAGCTACAGACCCATATCTCTGCTCTCTAGCCTGGGTAAGCTTATGAAGTGGTTTATTTTGTAGCGTATGAGAAGATTCATGGACGATAACGAGATATTGCTGGATTGCCAATTTAGATTTAAGAGAGGCCACTCCACGTCCCATGCACTGATGGCACTTGCGGACTATGTAGCAAGGAGACTGAATAGGAGATATCCGACGATTGCGAGAATATTCATGGACGATAACGAGATATTGCTGGATTGCCAATTTGGATTTAAGAGAGGCCACTCTACGTCTCATGCACTGATGGCACTTGCGGACTATGTAGCAAGGGGACTGAATAGGAAATATCCGACGATTGCTGTGAGCCTGGACTTCGCAAAGGCTTTTGACAATGTTTGGCAGGAGGGTATAGTTCATAAGATGATGTCGTCTGCGGAATTGTTGCGGATTTCCTGAGGGATCGCTCCCTCAGAGTGAGAGTGGGCGATACACTCTCTGATGAGAGAAATGTTGTTGCTGGAGTGCCGCAGGGGTCACTACTGGGACCTGTACTATTCAACATATTCATGTCGGATATACCTCGGCCACCTGACGGAGATTTACTCCTTCTGTATGCAGACGATGTGCTGGTTGCGGCATCTGGACCCAGAGCGGCAAGGGTGAATAAGAGACTGAGCGGATACCTGGGTAGACTGCACGGATACTTCTGCAAATGGATTCTCTGCCTGAATATGGAAAAGACGGATTGCGTAATATTTAAGGGACGGCGTGGACGGCTGTATCCCAACGGAAGGAAATTCGTACCGGTGCTGAGAGTAGGCGGTGAAGTTGTAAGAGTCTACGACAGGATTAAGTATCTCGGGGTGATTTTCCACGAAAGCTTTGAGTCTTATCGACATGTGGATTCCGTTTTGGGTAGGATGAAGGGGATATACCACTCCTACTGTAGGTTACTGCGCCGAAGGGAAGGTTTGCGTAGGGAGGTAAAGCTGCTTATATACAGGCAGATCATCAGACCTCTGATGTCTTATGCCTTCCCTGTCTGGTTTGGGATTTCGTCCCATCAGATGGAGAGGCTTAGGGTCTGAGAGAAGCGTATTTTGTCGGCTTGCCTTGGATTAAGGGCTCGCCAGTTCCCCGATGGTTCGTTCCGGAGACCGTCTTGTCGGGTCATTTATGACCATGCGGGTTTCGAGAGGATCGATGTTTTTCTTATGAGGACTGCGCTGAAATTTTTGGAACGATCGTCCGTCCTGGAGAATGGGATGGTGACTGGCTGCTTCGAGGGGAGGAGTGATATGGAGACCCCAAGGGTGCACGGATATCTGTTGCCTATGGATCTCCTAACGTTGGCTCTATGGCGACGAAGGCCTGCTATTTTATCACAGGAGGGTTAATACGCTGGATTTGGACAGCCTGGTGTATAACACTGCACAGTGAGGTGGATGTCTGTGCACTGTTGTTGTTAATTAGTTGTAAGTAGTGTTTTAAGTTAGTTTTAAGTATATGAGTGTTTCCGTTTTTCCATTTTTTGCGGAATATAGTATAAGAGTTGATTTGTTTTAGTGATGGATTGCGGCTATTCTGCATTATTTTAAGTTTTAGTTGATAAGTCTATGATAAGTATCATTTACGCATAGAATAAGTATATACATGATTAATTAGCTTAAGATAAACTATGTAAGAACAGAATATTTGGATGAATAAAGTAAAGTAAAGTATGAATTTGAAACATTTTACTTAATTTTGTTTGTCCTCTATCCTTAAGGTTGTATAGGTAACTCTTTTGTAGTGTTTTTGTAGCTCGTGTAGCTATTGCACGTTTGGAGAAAATATTCAATATAAGTCTAAATCTAAAAAGTCCAGAGGTAAATTTGATATTCTCAATACAAATATATCAATATAATGTTTCATTTTTAGGTGATGCGAAAGCTTTTGAATATTTATAAAGGTTGTCGTTCTTTAGATCGTCACTTAAATACTAATTTCTTCCATGAAGATAATTTTATGGTAAGCGTTGTACGAAAGTTATAATATAGTACCTATTTCGTTCAATTGTTTATTTTCTATAAGGGTCCTATTGAACGTGTTCGTAAGGGTAGCTCTCAAACAATGAATGGAGATCTACAAGAGCAAAAAAATCGTTTATTTAATGATGTCGTATCAACAACAACTACTTGCCCTACTCCAACAAACAACATCAACCACAAGTTTTAAGAATAGCTGATACAGGTAACAATGGCTCTGCAATAGCTGGCAATAATAATGGTGTTTATAAAACAAATGACAACAATTCAGCGCTGACCTTACGTCAACAATTGGAAAGCTTATCTGGATTGGTTGTCCCTAAAAAATGTGCTCCAAGAGTATTATTTACTATAGCGTCAACACCTTTTAAATGCCCGAATAGTCACAATCATGTCAGCATTGCTAATACTCAACATACAAAACCATCATCTTAAAAAAAGCGCTATAGCAGCGCTCCAGTAGTAGCTGCAAAAGTACCTCAAGCAAAAAAGACCGAAGAAGAGCCAACAACTTGAGAAACTAAAGAAAACAAGAAAATGATAAAAAACCAACTTTTAAATTCGGTGGTGATGAATATTGAGAAAGCGTTTGAAAAAACAAGTCATTTGGCTGCAACTTCACAAGATGATTCAGTCAGCTATTCACGCATCGAAATTTGCCAAATTTAAAAGCATTATTTAAAAAAAAGTATCATTAAAACTTAAAAACAACAAAAAAAAGAAATATGGTGTATTTTTTACATAGTTAAAGTCAAATTTTCACATTTAAAATAAGTGTGCAAATTTTATTAAATTTATAATAATAAAAATAGATTTATATTTCAAGATTTATTGAAGAATCTTATTAAAATTGTTAAAGATATTACGAAATATTGATAGCAAAATTGTAAGGGATATTTAATTTAAAATATTTTTGCTTCTTATAAATAGTTCAAAATGCTTTATTAAAATCACTATTACAAAGTTTGAAATATTTTCTATAAACTGAAATTTATTGTATCAAAAATTCATTGTTCTATTTGTTTGTAATTATAAAAATCCTTAGCCTTTTGTTATTTCGTGGTAAAACTAATTTCAATTTATATAAATTATCTTTTTGTTTTAAATCTTTTAGAATTCATTAAATATATTTTAAAAATTTAAAACTCTTCATAAGTCAACATAAAAAAACAGCATTAAGTTTTTCATAGAATACCTATGTTATTCTTTGAGATATTTAAAGAAAAAAATGTTATAGTTTAAATTTCGTCTTTATTTCTGTTAAATTCTACTTATAACTAAAAATGGAATCTTAGGAACTAATAGGTTTTTTTTTGAAAAATTTGTTTAATGTATATTTTCATTTATGCTTGTTATAACTTATTTTATTTGTACAATATCTTCAATTATTGCCTTCTATAAATAAAATATTCATGAATAATTGTTTTTTAATTTCTTTATTGCTCGTTGATTTTGGACTCATTGAAAAGTAAGTTTATTATATTTATTCAAACCCGGCAAACAAGATTCTAGATTCAAGATTCAGATGTGGTACATAAAAAACAATGTTCTTGGTTAAAAATAATGTTAAATTTTATTCCACATTTTTTACTTACCTTTATCAGTTGCAAATTCATTCATCATTAAATAAAACAGAAAATTTTGTATATACAATCTAAAAAGCAACAACCAATTAAATTTTACTACATTAAATTTTATTTTTATTTACTTCCTTTTTGCATACACATACGAAAAAGCACATATGTTTCGTGCTTTCGCACTGCTTTATTTTCTTATAAAAAATAATGTTGCTTTTTCTTTTACTCCAGCTGAGTTGTAAATTGTTGTAGACAAAGAAAAACAACTGATTTTCGCTTTTTGAGCTGTCATTGGTGTCCTCACTGTGTACACCGTGGTTGCGGCGCTATTTTTGTGCATTGTTGATAATATAAAAGGTAGGCAACTGTCAGTGTGATTTCCGTTGTGTTTGAAATATAAACAAAAATTTTATATTTTAAATTATATCATAGGGAAATTATTTTTAGAAAAAACATTTTTTAGAGTAAGTAGAACACACTGATTTCAAAAATCTTATCAGAAAATTTTCCAGATTTTTTTTGTTTTCTGGTAAATGAAGAGAAGTCGAAGAAAAAAACAACTTTTATTGATGTTTTTCCTTGAAACGATTTATGTTCAAATGCACATTGCATTTCTCACACATATACTTAAATTGTTGGCTTACCACAACTCTTTAATTGTCAGTGACAATGTTTTCCTTCGGGATGTCTTATTATAATGTGTTGTCCCTTAAATTCCGGAAGATTTGGTGGATGATATTCGTTATCGTCGACATCATTTGTCTCAGTCAAAAGAACAGCCTCTGTCACAATCACTTTAAATTCTCTCGGTCTCTCGTTTTTATATTTTGCAATTTAACAATGCAATTTTCAAGCATTCACAACTGCCGAATTCAAAATTATCGCACCATAAAGGCCAATACCGCATCTTTGCACGTACATTTATTCGGTAGTTCTGGTTTGCATATCGTGCAAGACTACATCCCTCATGCCCATATTATAATTGTGTAACATGGATAGCTGACCTTACGTGACGTATTTACCTGCTTCGGGATTAGTTTTTGGTGTTGATGCTTTCTTCCAACGTTGGACATTGTGCAAAGGCAATACCTGGTCATAATTTCTTGCCATTGTGGCCTCTTCGTTGTCCTGCCATCTACATACCAATATTTTTTGTGTGGAGTCAAATGTATAATCATAATTATTCCTTGGTAACTTTTTGTCGGTTTTTAATTCTTCAGATGCACCGCCTAGTCGATTTGAACGAACGGTTCCTGAAGCACAAAACCTTTTTTTCTGACAGCAAAAGTGAAAAATTGTCAAAATAAACTTCATCTCATTGGATGTTCAGCATTCGAAAGAAAACACATAACGACGTCAGCTCCTAATCCAACAAAAATTTTATATTTGTCAGCAGATCCACAGAAAATATCCTCATATAAGAATCAGATTATTACCCGAACATTAAAAAACAGGACATTACCTGAAAAAGAGCAAAGCCACCATAATTTATAACCAAATCAAATTGGTTAGCCTCTTATGAACATTTTACAGATGTGTCTTCCAATATATGAGTTCATTCGCTCATCGATGGATAACTTTTAATCCCAAGCACCAAATTAAAGAATTTTTTGATTTATAATATTGAATAAATATAAAAAATAAATAATAGATTACCAGATTATATTGTTGTTTCTTTATTTGGTATTGTTGCACATTCATTAGCCATTTTGTCAGTTTTGTCTAAATCATCGTTATTGGTAAAATGAATTGGTTTTATATAAGAAAATGTTGACCAACTCTTGGTCTGTTTTACTATTGGAATCCCCAATAATGTCTTTGAAGACCAACAATCTGGCACAGACGGCAAAGTGTATTACCCTGATAATAATAAAATACCAATGAACCGCTTAAGCATCACATCATTCGAATTAAACGTGGTATTATTTTATGCCGCATATCTATGTTCCTTGAATAATGTGGTCAAAGACCGTCATCGTAATTTAATTCGAACAGTTGCAGAGAAAAATGGTTGGCCAATATTTTTGAAAATATATTCTCTCTGTTCAGTCAATGGTTCAGGAGTTAGAGCATTCCTAATATTAAATACCCTTCTGCTGCCTTTTGACCATTTCGGTTTTCTAAAAAAACTGATAGGTTTGTATTCAAATCGGGGCTTCTTCGACGTCGAAGGTACCGCCTCTTCAAATTCAGGTAAGACACTGTCTTCAATTTTATTTTTTCAGTTTAATTTCAACGATCTACATTTAAGCCTATTTCATTTATTTTAAAAAGTAAGAACGCTCGATGAAACAAGAAATTAATAAAAAAGCTGTCCTTTACATAAAATTGGCACAAAATGCAACACAAAGAAAGAGATTTAGGATAAACGCCAATGTTCAAAATTTCGGACAGTCAAAGTTAAACATATGTGAAGCCACGTATGTGTTGTAAAACATATAATTAATGTAAAATAAAACATTTACAATGTTGCCAACAATTCCCTATCGTTATTCGTAAATTTTTTGAAATTAAATAATTAACAGGGTTGGAAACTTGAAAGTTTAAATTTAAAAATGCAATAAATTAAAAACGGTTTGAAATTTTGCCAAATTTATTATTATTATTATTTTTTTTGCGAAGTACAATTGTTCCGGTTAGAAGTGAAATATTATTTCATTCTTATGGATGTCGGTTTCACAGTATCCCATTAGGTCGGACCAATTTTCGAGAACTTTGTATATATACATATATATATATATAAATATATTCTTATCTATATATGTACCTATATAAAAATAACTTGTCCTGAAAAATACATTTTATATTGTTATTTACCTTTTTGAAAACATGTATTTATGAGTTCGTATATTGTAGTTCAAATAAAATAAATCTTGTATTTAGGTTTTAATGAAAATTCTTTATTCAACACAGTTTTGTGCACCACTGCTTGTAACCTTTTTACAAGCTTTTAAAATTTTTATTCTTAATTACACTTTCCGTTTACAACTTTGTAAAGAACAAAAACTACTCGACAGGTCTTTCTACTTAAAAACCTTTCAACTTGTTAACTACACTAAACTCTCTTTGCGCTGACCAATAGACTCGTTCGTTGAGTTAACTTAACTTAAACTGCCTCTCGAACCTCTCGATCTTTCATGTAGATTCCTTTTCTTTCCTTTATTTTCTTTTTAGTTCTTATGAAGCCATGCGAATGTAAGCACCTACTTTTTTAAGTTCTTGTTATTTGTTATTGTTTGTTATTTATTCCGTTGTCAGTTCGCTTTGTTGTTGGAGTTTATTTTATTCCTAAATAAGCACCTTCTGTTTACTTAGTTTACTGCGTGTATTCCGTGAACGATGGTTGTTGTTAGTGTAGAGTTTATCTTTTTAACAGGGTGCACAACTCAATTTCACAGGAATATGTATACAACACAAAGCCTCCCAGTGACGAGGGAAAGGTTACTTTAGTATCATATATATAACTACATATGTATAAAAATCTTTTTTTGAATATAGGAATAAAGAGTAGTCTAGCTGAGTTCTTTGTATTGCTTAGAAGTTATTTAATGCTTTGGAGTCACTCATCATGGCCTCGTCCCAAAATCCTTGATATCGTCTTTCGATTTTCGCCAAATTTTGGTGTAGTCACTCTCCTTGCTCGTCGCTCGTATCATGTTTTTCATATCCAAAATATGTTGCTAAGAATAAAAACCCACTTGAAATATTTTCATATTTCATATTAAAATATAAAATTATTATATTATATTATATTATATTATATTATATTATATTATATTATATTATATTATATTATATTATATTATATTATATTATATTATATTATATTATATTATATTATATTATATTATATTATATTATATTATATTATATTATATTATATTATATTATATTATATTATATTATATTATATTATATTATATTATATTATATTATATTATATTATATTATATTATATTATATTATATTATATTATATTATATTATATTATATTATATTATATTATATTATATTATATTATATTATATTATATTATATTATATTATATTATATTATATTATATTATATTATATTATATTATATTATATTATATTATATTATATTATATTATATTATATTATATTATATTATATTATATTATATTATATTATATTATATTATATTATATTATATTATATTATATTATATTATATTATATTATATTATATTATATTATATTATATTATATTATATTATATTATATTATATTATATTATATTATATTATATTATATTATATTATATTATATTATATTATATTATATTATATTATATTATATTATATTATATTATATTATATTATATTATATTATATTATATTATATTATATTATATTATATTATATTATATTATATTATATTATATTATATTATATTATATTATATTATATTATATTATATTATATTATATTATATTATATTATATTATATTATATTATATTATATTATATTATATTATATTATATTATATTATATTATATTATATTATATTATATTATATTATATTATATTATATTATATTATATTATATTATATTATATTATATTATATTATATTATATTATATTATATTATATTATATTATATTATATTATATTATATTATATTATATTATATTATATTATATTATATTATATTATATTATATTATATTATATTATATTATATTATATTATATTATATTATATTATTATATTATATTATATTATATTATATTATATTATATTATATTATATTATATTATATTATATTATATTATATTATATTATATTATATTATATTATATTATATTATATTATATTATATTATATTATATTATATTATATTATATTATATTATATTATATATATATATATATATATATATATATATATATATATTTATCATATTAAAATATAAAATAGTATTGTATCTGAAAAATAAATATTAACTTTGAAATATTTTTATAATTTAGAGCATAGTTCACACGCGACAACTGAAAGCATAAAATCAAAAATATTAAATGAAATTAATTCCTATATTAAATTATAAATATTTACTACTTGCCCAATATTTCTCAAGATATCGTAGCTCATTTAACCTGTATCCTTTTTCTGAAGCTTACGTCGTTAGCACTGCTATTTAAAGAGATTTTAATGTCTAGAACTGGTTCAAATCTTGTAATTGAGACAAACATTTCCATATTTGGTTTTTAATTAAAAAAAAAGAGAATCGAACCTAATTTTATTTCTTCTGTAGATTCTTAAGAATTTTCTGAAGTATTTTACCAAACACAGCTGCGATATTTTCAACGATTTTTACTACGTTATAGATAACCTTATTCTTTATAATATTTTTTTCCGTTACTCCTCTTGGGAGCATATGGCTTCCACAAAGCATCTCCATCTAACACGGTTTACAGCTGTTGACTTTGCCTCTTCCCATGTTAGATTGTTCTGTCTCAGTTCTTGGATAATTGTGCGTCTCCAGGTGTTTTTTGCTCGACCACGATTTCTTGAGCCTTGAGGATTCCACTCGAGTGACATTCTAGTGATACTTTCTGGACTCCCACTTTCTTTTCCTTATCTGTTTCAGTATGGGTTCCTCATTAGCCATGCTGCACAGTGTTATGGTGTTAGTCTAGAATATTCTGCATATGATTCTGAGGTACTTGTTAATGAATACCTGGAGTTTCTGTGTGATGTTATTCGATACAAACCAGGTTTCACTGCCATACAGCAGTACTGATTTAACACAAGAGTTGAATATTCTAAGCTTAGTTCGTCTGGATATATGTGAGATTCTCCATACTGACTGCAGTCGTCCAAATGCCGCTCTCGCTTTATTGAGCCTGTTATCTACCTCTGATTCTGCACCACAATTTGTAGTCATTGTACTTCCCAGATAGCAGAAGCTATCTACATACTCGACTGGCTGACCCTGTAGTATGATGTTTTCCGTGCTCGTATTGTTTATTCTCATGGCCTTCGTTTTCTTGATGTTTATCTCAAGCCCAGCCTCCTCTGTATTATGACTGCAAGTATCTGATATAGGGTGTTAAGTAGAGTAATTCCTTTCCAATTATTACAGTCTTTCAAGTCACCACTTTTCGGTAACTTTATAATGATGCCGTTCTTCCACATAGGAGGCATCCTCTCCTCCTCCTATACTGATGTGAGGTGAAGCAGTAGAAGTTCAGCCGTGGTTTGGATATCAACCCGTGGAATTTCTGCTGGTAGTTTTCACCTTGTGTGCCTGATTTCACCAGTTATGAGCTCGTGGACACTGCCGATGTCAGCTCCTCTCCTATTTCTGACATTCGATAAAGAGCTTCTCCATCTTCTGCTTACGCATTTATGGTCTGATTGCGCGCATTGCCCCTCGGGGATGTCCAGGTATACTTGTGTATTTCCTTATGCGGGAATATGGAGCCACCTATGACTATTAGTCTCTTTCCATTCTTATTCTTGACTCAACAACCATGTGTTCCCATAGTGGACCGGATATTAGTATTGTCGCTACCTATCATCGCGTTAAAATCACCCATGAGTATGATGATATCACCTCTTCGAATTTCCGTGAGCGTGAATGTTACCTGTGTGTAGAATACATCTTTATTAGGTTCTTCAGCGTCTTTCGTTGGGGCGTAGCGCTGCACAATGGTAACATGTCGTCCTACTCTATTCCAGTACAGTATTACCATTTGCACTGATAAGTTCGCACTGATAAGTTCGCCATTACCATTCCACCCCATTTCGCTTATCCCTACGACTTCGATTTTATACGCCAACATTTGATCTTCACGTTGTGCAAGCCTTGATGCTTCACGAAGATTTCGTACATTTCATTGCGCAACGCGCGCTCTGTTTCGTGTACCGAAGGTCGTTGTCATATTTTCCTGTCCATTATTATTTTGCCTTGTTTCAGTTTCGTTAATCATTTTAGTTACAAGCCAAACAGATGATTAGTCTACTGTAGCCCGTTCCAGACTAATGTGGCTGCCATCTTATCGCCGCTTAGAAACGCCGCTTCCATTGTATTGTATTGTGTAGTGGTGAGGATCCTTGCTAAGAATGTTGGTCGTGAGGATCCGTGCTAAGTGTGCTAGTGGTGATCCTTACTTAAGCACTGTCGTTTTTCCTAGTAGATGGCGTTTTTCCTGATTATTCTTGTGATGACTGTCATCGTCGCTAGAGGTAAAGCTGGAATGTCAGGGAGGCTTCTTTTGAATGTTTTGGTCCGGAGGGGTTGAAATCTCCTAATGAAATACTCGAAAACCGCAATTAAATTTTTCTCTCCCCTGGGACTCGAACTTAAGTTGTTTGAGTTGTCTGCCGACACTCTAACCACTACACCATTGCCACCTCCATTCTCTATAATATAGTCTTTGTTTAAGTTTTTAAAATGTTAAATATATTATAAATATTTTGAAATACACTTTTAAGCAGATAGAAGCTGCATTGTAGCACCCAATTTTTTTTTGCCAAATTGTAAAACTAACAGGCCTCGTTTACAAAAATATTTCATATGGTACCCTTGTTTTTCTAGAACAATTGTTTCAAGTGGATGAATCGTTTCAGAACAAACTTTCAAAAAAAATGTTTCGAAACAAAACGCTTGTTTTTCGGTGACTCCAGCTTTATGCTTTTGGCCTTGGTTCTCTCTTTGCCTGTTTTTTTTTCAAAGCACTGGAAGAAATTTGCTTTTAGTCGTCACTGAAACAGCGACAAATTAACATATGGAGTGGTTGTTTGTGGATTTTCTTTTTTTATTTTCCACTAAATGTACTGATTAAAATTATTAACAATATACAATTAATATTTTATGATTATTAATGCATTTGGTAATCCCCCATGCATTTTAAATTTTACACAAAACATTCACATTTTTGTATTTTGAATTTAAAATAAATTCTTAGAGAACTTAATACTACTTTTAACCTGTTGAAAAATTATTACGTGCATTTTTGATTTTCTAACCAACACAAATACTTTTTTAATTTTGCATATCAGCGCTGCCACATTGACTTCATAACAAAAATTTTGCAAAAGTCTGTCAAAACCGTTCACACACTACCAAGAATTTAAAAAACATTTAACAAACTCCAGTTTTTAATAAGAAGTCACGGAACATACGATGAAAGTTTTCTTGCGGAAATGTTCTTCAATTCTTTTTTGAACTTGCATTCGCGTCTACACTACCATATTTATTCTAATGATATTCAAGATTTTCAATCAACATTGTTGTATGACATTACGAATTTCATAACAAAAGAGAATTTTAGAGTACGTGAAAGAGTGTACGCCATTACATTCTTTTCTTCCCTCTCATAGACAAACTCAGACTTTCTGCCAGAGAACTTCCGGGACTAAACATAAAAATATACTTAAATTAACATCAAACATAAAAGCAAAATTTCATTTAAAATTACAGAAGGATATATATATGGATGTATATGAGGGTGGATTACATTTTATGGATGAAAAAAAACTGAAAAGTCGTATAGCAAAAATAAAATCTACGCGTAATTCCGAGAAGCCCTTCAGGAGAAACCATAGGTCTAAAATCAAATCCTGTTCTGCGCAAATCGACTAAAAGATTTTCTACTTCCATTATTCTATAAACTGTATAGCTGTGTTAAAAAACACTATCACATCATTCAAATTATACAAAATGATAATAAAGTATTGTATTTTTTTTTCCAAATTAATAGTTTATGTTATGAATGTAAACAAAATACGTTGCTGAATACAATGTAAGACTGCTAGAAATGTATTTAGAATAAATATTATATATAAAATATAAGTTCTCTTAGTGAAAGTTAAATCCGTTTTTTAAATCTTTTTTACTCCATTGGCGGTAATCTGGTCCGACTTTCTAAAGTAACTGCCATAACATAATCTCTATTCTTTGCTATAACTCGTCGTGAAACAGTGGTAAGCAGTTGTAAGCATCGTTCAGTAACGGTGGTAACATATTGAAAGTTGTTGTTAATTCCATTCAAAGTTACTTTTTTAATTATGTTATGTACTGTGTTTTTAAGAGGAAAAATTTATCATGACTAAACAAATTTCTACAGCAGGAAAAACTGCCAAAAAATAAAATAGAAACAATAATATTTAACATTTGATATTTGTAACGCAGCACAAAAAAACTTTAACACAAAGTATGTGTTTGAAAGAAAATAGTAAAAAAATATATATTTTCTATAAATAATATAAGGGTATTCATTACACATTTTTTCTAGTTGTAAGAATGGGTCGATTATGGATGACAAACTTTAGTTGCGTTGCCAGTTGCCAAAAATTGCATTACGTATGGCAACTAACAACTAAAAATCTATTAATTTTAATTGTCATACAGGCAACTACAAATTTCTAGTTGCCATTCGGCCACGCAACTAAAGTTCGGTTGCCATTCATAATCGACCCATTAATCTTTTATTTAGTTAGTTAGTTCAACCATGCATGAAATGTTCGAAATGTCATAAAATTATAGTTGCACAATTTAAGGTGGTTTGAAAAGATATGCAATTTTGGTGCTTTTTAGTAAAAATGATATATTTTTTAATACCTGCAACATCATTTTGATTGACGTTCATAGTGGAAAATTCCAACTTTTTATTTTGATTTTTTACACTTGGCATAGGTATGAAAAAAATTCAACTTTTAATGGAAAATATTTTCCTTGTGTTGCAAAAATATCAATATTTTCATTTTTCCAAAAAAAAAAAATCTGAAATGAATACGTAATTATTATTATTTTGTTTTTCTTTTCACAACATGAAAAACAAATAAACGAAAACATAAACAACTTTTGACATGAAGCGTTCGTCCACAGTCATATGACTGCCTTAAAGTTATCATATCATGGATTGTATTTTTGTGTAAAATCAGCTTAAATAACTAAATAGAACAGCGGCTCACTTATTTTGCTTGTATTCTTTACATAAGCTTGTCTTATGTTTTATTTTGGAATTACATTTTTAATTAGTTTAAATAGTTGACATAAAAAATGTATCCTTTGGTGCTCGTAAAATCTTTTGGTCAAGAGACATCATCTAACATAATAAAAGGTATAATATATTCATTACAAATTATATCGAACAGTGTATACAAGTATTGAAATAAATATTGTACTGTAAGTTATCCAACATTACCGGCGACCTGGTTTGGTGTTTTGTAAATGAAACGAGTCTCCTTTATTGAGAAAATTGAAGATAATCTCACTAATGTAACACATTGGCGAATGATCAACTTTATCGAACTCTTGAAATAGGCCAACTTGCACTTAAACGCTTACATACCGATTAAGATTTTTCTTAAAAAAGTTTGTGAACTCGGGGTAAAAGAGATGACTATAATTTCGGCCCCAAAGCCTTATTGATATGAATTGATCATACTTATAACTTCAACACAATTCGTTATGTTTCCGCGTAATAGCTTCTATAAGGTTGGTCAAAGTAAATGATGTACTAATTTGAGTCTATGTCGTAAATTATCAGTTTTCAGACGCTTTTGGAGATAAGAATTCATTACATTTTGTATTTGCTAGAATACATATCGCATACTAAAGCGTGAACAGTCGCCACTCAAAATTATCAAATGTCAGATGTGGCAAAAAGCTGTTTAAGAAAATGGTTGTAATTATATAATCAAATAGAGTTACACAGAGATGAAAACCGTTTTAAAAGAAAGTATATTTCTTTTTGTTTTTGTGCTATAACTTTGGAAATAAAAGGTAATTTTGAGTCTGACTTTAGCCGGCATTTTCTGTAGTGTGTATTGTATCCAAATGTACCTATTTAACTGGGAATGTCATTTGATTAACTGGAGGCTGGTTTACACTAATCTAAAAGTCTTAAGGTATTCATTGGATTTAGTAAGAAGAAACTAGTAAAAGTTTCGCTCCTACACCACATTTTAAATAAAATATTACCGATTTGTTCCCGAATTAAAAAAAAAAAACGCAAGTTTAAATAAAAGCATTGAATTTCAAACAAAATCGCATAAAAAGTCGACAATTTTTTTTTTCCTTTACGGAGAATAAAAACAAAAATATAATATTAATTTAATAAAAAGAATTGACATGTAAAAATAATTTCATATTTTATGTATATATCAGAATCGCTAAAAACATATTTGTACCCTATTCGAATTGATACCATTAATTTTCGGGATTAGAGAAAATGATTAATGTATTGTCATCATTTTGTAAATCATAATTTTCATCATAAAAAATATTCTCATTATGACTATAATGAACTAGTTTTCAGAAGCTTCATATTTTTCTTTTCTTGCAAAATAAGGAGGGAAAATAATAGTACAGCTTTTGATGAGGTCAAAAATATGTATATACAATACAACTTAAAATTTAATTAAAAATTTGAACAAAAAAATTATAGGTATTTTGAAAACGAAAAGCAAATAATATTATTAATATCCCGTATAATTGTCTTTGTATTTGAAGCCAGCTTCTATTCTTCGATGTATGGAAAAAATTAATTTCCGGTAAGTCTATACCGGAATATTGTACCACACATTTTTAATATTTTAATTGGCCCTTATTACTATAATGAAGCATGAAATCTAGCCTTTTAAATCTATACAGAGGTTCTAAATTGGGTTCATGTCGGGAAACTGACATGGCCATTCATTAACTTTAATCTTTTGTTGAAGTAACTATGTACTCACCAACTTTGGTGAGTGTTTTGGGTCTTTATCCTGTTGAAATTTATATAACAGAGGCATATTGTCTTCGGCAAATGGTGTGATTACTTTCTCTAATAAATCTTTGTATACAAATTTGTTGAATGCTTGCTCTATTCGGTGAATTGGAAGAGCAACCTAATGCTATGATATATTCTCCTCCATGCTTTTTTGTGTTTATTCGAATTCTTTAATTTTTGACCGAGTTAAGTGGTCCCTTTTGTGTAGAATAACAATGCGTTTGTAGTTAATGAAATCTATTTGTTTACCTCGTGTTTCAACAATATTTTTTTGTTTAAAGTGTTATTTACAAAATTCTCAAATCGATTTAGAGCTTACTTTGCTCGCGAAGTTTAAGGACGAGGTGTCTTTCTTCATTACTGCTAATACGGCCACGAGCCATCAAAAAATAATATCTAATATAATGTTTAATTTATCTTTAATTGATACTATTTCTCCGACTCAATTTTTCAACAATAAATCGAACAACTTTTAATTTTAACAAGATTAAAATTCACACACCTATTATTTCGTCAAAGTTTAATTCGCACTTTAAAGCAAGAAAAATCACATTATTTTTTTGAGACGAGTTTTTTCAGCGGATTCCTCCTTTCTTTTTAAAACAAAAATGCTACACTATTTGGGAATGTTCTACGTAGTTGTAATACATTACATTTTCTAATAAGTTAAAAAAGTTTTTACACCTGTTTATTTGGTCAGATGTTCATTATGGTACCATGTTTTTCGAATAATGCAATCCTTTCAAAAATTCTATTACAACTTGTTTACCATCAGGGCGCACTTAGGGGGGGTTTAGACGATAAGATTTTATGCACGTAAAATTACATAGAAAATATAAAATTCCATCCGTATTTTAAACTTGAGAGTAAAAATCTTACGAGAGATTTTTACGTTGACACGGTATGTAAAAAACCAAAACAAAGTAAAAATAAAGCAGCTGTTTCAAAAGAGATCAGTAGTGCAAGCGAACAAATTTGCTTTTTTCTTTGTTTATTTTATTTGTTTACATAAAAAAACATCCCTGATCTAATGAAGTGTGATGGTTTAAAAAAAAAATTAAAAACAGAGCCTTACAACTGTCTAATTTTCATACGCATTTTCTCTCACTGTCGTACGTTCTATTACATATTGAGTTTACGCGATACTATCTGCTCTCTTCTACATAAAAATTTTACATATCGTACGACTTGTATCACCGTCTAAACCCCCATTCAAGAAGGTACTTGCGAGTCTACATATGCATATTTTTTGGTCATTGTTTACGGTTTTGAGTTGTTGAAGTTTGATTACTTTTTCTTCTTTTGTTTACATTCGTTAAATATGTAACGAAAAACAAAACTTATTCCATATAGTAGTTATTAACCACTTATTTTTTTTTTTTTAATAATAATTGCAATTGTTACTAAAGATCTCGTTATTTTTGTAACGATATTACTAAATAAATGATTATAAAGATGCTTTCACACTATTCTACAAGCCTTAAGATTTTCAGTGGATTTTGGTCTTACAAAAAATAAATGCATTTTGGTCTTAAAATATACAAAGGTCTTCATCTGACACAAAAAAAAAAAAAAAAATGTAACATATTTTTAGTATGTAAACAGCTGTTTAGAACAAAAAAATTGTTTTATAATTTTAAGTGTTTGAAATTTAAACGCCAAATGTCGATAAAAAAAAAAGTAAAACAAAAAAGTTTTAAATTCAGTTCAAGAAAAAGCCACTTGCCGCTTTCATATGTAAAATAATTTTTTCTATTTATTGTTTACGCTGGCCACCCTATTTTTAAGTATTAATCTGTTTAGTTTGTAAGTAATAATTATCTTAAGTAAAACCATGATTTATATTAATTAAAAGAAGAAGAAATAAATTGTTACTGTATTTTTAACTCGCAACCCGAAAGGTACGTTTTTGTTTATACTGACCCTTAATAAATATATACAAAAAATTAATTCTCTTTTCGTTTTATTCTATCCCAGATCTTGAGTAAATACTTTTTTTTACCCACTCACCCCCACATTTTGGTCCAATTGAACCAGTTGGACCCCTACAAAAAATATATATATTTAATTTAAGATCGTGTGCTTATCTTTTTATTTTTTGTTCTGAAAATGGTAATATTTGAATTTTGAAAAGGTACGGTAGTTTTAACTAATATACATTTTTTTTTTGGTGATGGAATTAACAAAGTAAAGTGTTTGAAAGCACTAAAATATACATACATATAAAAAACTGTAAGAATATATGCACATATAAAAAACAAGTAAACAAACCAAATAATAATACACAAACAACGCAGTGTAAAAGTATAGCCGGGTTGTTGTGTGTTTTGTTTGTTATTCCTTTTGATGAATAGCAGGACTTTAATTTGTTGCTTGACTGTCACTATTGATAAAGCTACTGTAAATACACAGTATTTGTTTTGTTGAACCCGTTTACACTTGTTTGATTTTTCGAAGTACTAAACTTTATACATATATTCTTAGACCACTAGTAGAATAAAAAAAAAATTGAATATTTTAAAAAGTGATTTTTTATTATCACAATAATTACTCTTTCTTTCTATAATTACTCTTTCTGTTTATAATTTTGTAAACAAAAACTACTCAACAGATCTTTCCACCTAAACATCTTCCAACACGATCGTAGTTATAACTTAGGTTCGATCACAACCTTTTCAGAGGTTATCCACACTTAACTCTACTGAGTTAGCTCCAACTAAACTGTTTTTTTGCTTCACGATTCACTTCACGAGTTTACTCCTTATAAACTCCTACTTACTTAAACTGATTGTTGTTCGCATCGATCGCTTTACATATGGCTGTTAAACAATACATCGAAAGCTCTCGAACCTCTCGATATTTCAGGTAGATTCCGTTACTTTCTTTCAATTGCTTTTTAGTTCTTTTGTAGCCATGCGTCTGTAAACATCTACGTCTTTCAGCTCTTAGTATTTGTTGTTGCTTGTTTATTGTCTGCTACTTGTTTTCTTTGCTGTTAGTTTTTGCCGTTGCTGTGTTATTTTTATTTATTTAATCTCTGCTAATGTTTGTTGTTGTAGATTTGGTTATTTGTAAACAGCACGTATAGTTGATCTTGCAGCTTTTGTTTATTTATTTTAGCGATGTAATAAACGCTGGGCACCTTATTTTTGTAACAATATAATTACTTATTGTAGTTATATATGAGAATAATTTTATATACTAATTTTTCTCTTAAAATTTTCTCGTTTTACCCTTTTTTTTGCTAATTTGTAATCCCATTTTTGGTAGTTTCGAGGATTTCTTTGAGAATCTGAGTTTATTTGTTATTTTTTGATAAAAAGTTGGGGTGCCATAAGGACATAAAAACAACAAAACTGATAAATTTCCTATACTATATATGAATAAGGATATATATATATATGGATAAGGATATAGTATATATATGGATAAGGATATAGTAAGGGCATAAGGATAATAGTAAGGGCATATATATATGGATAAGGATATAGTAAGGGCATAAGGATCATAGTAAGGGCATATATATATATCCTCGAAACTATCAAAAATGGGATTACAAATTAGCAAAAAAAAGGGTAAAACGAGAAAATTTTAAGAGAAAAATTAGTATATAAAATTATTCTCATATATAACTACAATAAGTAATTATATTGTTACAAAAATAAGGTCCCCAGCGTTTATTACATCGCTAAAATAAATAAACAAAAGCTGCAAGATCAACTATACGTGCTGTTTACAAATAACCAAATCTACAACAACAAACATTAGCAGAGATTAAATAAATAAAAATAACACAGCAACGGCAAAAACTAACAGCAAAGAAAACAAGTAGCAGACAATAAACAAGCAACAACAAATACTAAGAGCTGAAAGACGTAGATGTTTACAGACGCATGGCTACAAAAGAACTAAAAAGCAATTGAAAGAAAGTAACGGAATCTACCTGAAATATCGAGAGGTTCGAGAGCTTTCGATGTATTGTTTAACAGCCATATGTAAAGCGATCGATGCGAACAACAATCAGTTTAAGTAAGTAGGAGTTTATAAGGAGTAAACTCGTGAAGTGAATCGTGTAGCAAAAAAAACAGTTTAGTTGGAGCTAACTCAGTAGAGTTAAGTGTGGATAACCTCTGAAAAGGTTGTGATCGAACCTAAGTTATAACTACGATCGTGTTGGAAGATGTTTAGGTGGAAAGATCTGTTGAGTAGTTTTTGTTTACAAAATTATAAACAGAAAGAGTAATTATAGAAAGAAAGAGTAATTATTG
Source organism: Wohlfahrtia magnifica (assembly GCA_023159175.1). Taxonomy (NCBI): domain Eukaryota; kingdom Metazoa; phylum Arthropoda; class Insecta; order Diptera; family Sarcophagidae; genus Wohlfahrtia; species Wohlfahrtia magnifica. The sequence continues at coordinate 101,014 of JAKWBJ010000338.1, read as the reverse complement.
TGATAATAAAAAATCACTTTTTAAAATATTCAATTTTTTTTTTATTCTACTAGTGGTCTAAGAATATATGTATAAAGTTTAGTACTTCGAAAAATCAAACAAGTGTAAACGGGTTCAACAAAACAAATACTGTGTATTTACAGTAGCTTTATCAATAGTGACAGTCAAGCAACAAATTAAAGTCCTGCTATTCATCAAAAGGAATAACAAACAAAACACACAACAACCCGGCTATACTTTTACACTGCGTTGTTTGTGTATTATTATTTGGTTTGTTTACTTGTTTTTTATATGTGCATATATTCTTACAGTTTTTTATATGTATGTATATTTTAGTGCTTTCAAACACTTTACTTTGTTAATTCCATCACCAAAAAAAAAATGTATATTAGTTAAAACTACCGTACCTTTTCAAAATTCAAATATTACCATTTTCAGAACAAAAAATAAAAAGATAAGCACACGATCTTAAATTAAATATATATATTTTTTGTAGGGGTCCAACTGGTTCAATTGGACCAAAATGTGGGGGTGAGTGGGTAAAAAAAGTATTTACTCAAGATCTGGGATAGAATAAAACGAAAAGAGAATTAATTTTTTGTATATATTTATTAAGGGTCAGTATAAACAAAAACGTACCTTTCGGGTTGCGAGTTAAAAATACAGTAACAATTTATTTCTTCTTCTTTTAATTAATATAAATCATGGTTTTACTTAAGATAATTATTACTTACAAACTAAACAGATTAATACTTAAAAATAGGGTGGCCAGCATAAACAATAAATAGAAAAAATTATTTTACATATGAAAGCGGCAAGTGGCTTTTTCTTGAACTGAATTTAAAACTTTTTTGTTTTACTTTTTTTTTTATCGACATTTGGCGTTTAAATTTCAAACACTTAAAATTATAAAACAATTTTTTTGTTCTAAACAGCTGTTTACATACTAAAAATATGTTACATTTTTTTTTTTTTTTTGAGTCAGATGAAGACCTTTGTATATTTTAAGACCAAAATGCATTTATTTTTTGTAAGACCAAAATCCACTGAAAATCTTAAGGCTTGTAGAATAGTGTGAAAGCATCTTTATAATCATTTATTTAGTAATATCGTTACAAAAATAACGGGATCTTTAGTAACAATTGCAATTATTATTAAAAAAAAAATAAGTGGTTAATAACTACTATATGGAATAAGTTTTGTTTTTCGTTACATATTTAACGAATGTAAACAAAAGAAGAAAAAGTAATCAAACTTCAACAACTCAAAACCGTATACAATGACCAAAAAATATGCATATGTAGACTCGCAAGTACCTTCTTGAATGGGGGTTTAGACGGTGATACAAGTCGTACGATATGTAAAATTTTTATGTAGAAGAGAGCAGATAGTATCGCGTAAACTCAATATGTAATAGAACGTACGACAGTGAGAGAAAATGCGTATGAAAATTAGACAGTTGTAAGGCTCTGTTTTTAATTTTTTTTTTAAACCATCACACTTCATTAGATCAGGGATGTTTTTTTATGTAAACAAATAAAATAAACAAAGAAAAAAGCAAATTTGTTCGCTTGCACTACTGATCTCTTTTGAAACAGCTGCTTTATTTTTACTTTGTTTTGGTTTTTTACATACCGTGTCAACGTAAAAATCTCTCGTAAGATTTTTACTCTCAAGTTTAAAATACGGATGGAATTTTATATTTTCTATGTAATTTTACGTGCATAAAATCTTATCGTCTAAACCCCCCCTAAGTGCGCCCTGATGGTAAACAAGTTGTAATAGAATTTTTGAAAGGATTGCATTATTCGAAAAACATGGTACCATAATGAACATCTGACCAAATAAACAGGTGTAAAAACTTTTTTAACTTATTAGAAAATGTAATGTATTACAATTACGTAGAACATTCCCAAATAGTGTAGCATTTTTGTTTTAAAAAGAAAGGAGGAATCCGCTGAAAAAACTCGTCTCAAAAAAATAATGTGATTTTTCTTGCTTTAAAGTGCGAATTAAACTTTGACGAAATAATAGGTGTGTGAATTTTAATCTTGTTAAAATTAAAAGTTGTTCGATTTATTGTTGAAAAATTGAGTCGGAGAAATAGTATCAATTAAAGATAAATTAAACATTATATTAGATATTATTTTTTGATGGCTCGTGGCCGTATTAGCAGTAATGAAGAAAGACACCTCGTCCTTAAACTTCGCGAGCAAAGTAAGCTCTAAATCGATTTGAGAATTTTGTAAATAACACTTTAAACAAAAAAATATTGTTGAAACACGAGGTAAACAAATAGATTTCATTAACTACAAACGCATTGTTATTCTACACAAAAGGGACCACTTAACTCGGTCAAAAATTAAAGAATTCGAATAAACACAAAAAAGCATGGAGGAGGATATATCATAGCATTAGGTTGCTCTTCCAATTCACCGAATAGAGCAAGCATTCAACAAATTTGTATACAAAGATTTATTAGAGAAAGTAATCATACCATTTGCCGAAGACAATATGCCTCTGTTATATAAATTTCAACAGGATAAAGACCCAAAACTCTCACCAAAGTTGGTGAGTACATAGTTACTTCAACAAAAGATTAAAGTTAATGAATGGCCATGTCAGTTTCCCGACATGAACCCAATTTAGAACCTCTGTATAGATTTAAAAGGCTAGATTTCATGCTTCATTATAGTAATAAGGGCCAATTAAAATATTAAAAATGTGTGGTACAATATTCCGGTATAGACTTACCGGAAATTAATTTTTTCCATACCTCGAAGAATAGAAGCTGGCTTCAAATACAAAGACAATTATACGGGATATTAATAATATTATTTGCTTTTCGTTTTCAAAATACCTATAATTTTTTTGTTCAAATTTTTAATTAAATTTTAAGTTGTATTGTATATACATATTTTTGACCTCATCAAAAGCTGTACTATTATTTTCCCTCCTTATTTTGCAAGAAAAGAAAAATATGAAGCTTCTGAAAACTAGTTCATTATAGTCATAATGAGAATATTTTTTATGATGAAAATTATGATTTACAAAATGATGACAATACATTAATCATTTTCTCTAATCCCGAAAATTAATGGTATCAATTCGAATAGGGTACATATATGTTTTTAGCGATTCTGATATATACATAAAATATGAAATTATTTTTACATGTCAATTCTTTTAGTTGAATTAATATTATATTTTTGTTTTTATTCTCCGTAAAGGAAAAAAAGAATTGTCGACTTTTTATGCGATTTTGTTTGAAATTCAATGCTTTTATTTAAACTTGGGTTTTTTTTTTTTAATTCGGGAACAAATCGGTAATATTTTATTTAAAATGTGGTGTAGGAGCGAAACTTTTACTAGTTTCTTCTTACTAAATCCAATGAATACCTTAAGACTTTTAGATTAGTGTAAACCAGCCTCCAGTTAATCAAATGACATTCCCAGTTAAATAGGTACAATTGGATATAATACACACTACAGAAAATGCCGGCTGAAGTCAGACTCAAAATTACCTTTTATTTCCAAAGTTATAGCACAAAAACAAAAAGAAATATACTTTCTTTTAAAACGGTTTTCATCTCTGTGTAACTCTATTTGATTATATAATTACAACCATTTTCTTAAACAGCTTTTTGCCACATCTGACATTTGATAATTTTGAGTGGCGACTGTTCACGCTTTAGTATGCGATATGTATTCTAGCAAATACAAAATGTAATGAATTCTTATCTCCAAAAGCGTCTGAAAACTGGGGCATATATATATATATATATATATATATATATATATATATATATATATATATATATATATATATATATATATATATATATATATGCCCTTACTATGATCCTTTTGGTCAATATGACCCAACAATAAAATTTAACATTTCATATATAGTATAGGAAATTTATCAGTTTTGTTGTTTTTATTTCGTATAATAAGAAAATGAAAACAAAAATAAATAAGGCCTTCCGGAGCAATGATTTAAAAAAATTACATACTTACATACATATATAAAATTAAATTAAATCTAATGCTCAGCTTTTTTTGAAAATAATAATTTTATTTTTAATACTAATGTATATAAACTAACATAAGAATTTGTGTAACAATTTATAGACAATGTGACCTTGTGCTCTTTGCAAATAAATTTTTATTTTTATTTTTTCATCACATTTTGTGGAATACTTATTTGAAATCCTTCCATGTTGACAAAAGAAACACCGCCTTCGTTTATTTGTTAAATTACTGGACAATGGAGAATTTGTACTATTTTTTTAGAGCATTTCGAGGCACTTATGCGATCATTTTGTTTTTGAATATTTTTAACAAGATTTCTTGGTGGCGGCCCATGCGGAAAAACTTTTTTGCAAAATATGCTCCTTTATTAGTTGATCTGACAATTCTACAAGATAAAGCCTGCGTCTGAAATTTTTATTGGAGTTCCAAGCAGGATTCATATCAGTTCATATGACGTAGGAGTTGTATGCTAATAAATATATTATATTTGAAAATATGCCAATAGGCCATCGCTTAGTCATGCGCTTACGTGTGTAATTAGCAACTAGTTGGCCAAGCGCATCAACTCCAGCTTTCCTTTGGTTGTAATGGTGTATTATATTAAGCCTTTTTTTTATTTATTTATTTTGAGCTAGTGAGATTTTTGACATCTTTTTGATTTGTCATTTGAATAACAATATTTTTTATACTTGGTTATATAAACAAATCGAGCGAAGACTTTATATTCGTAACCATAGATGTTGCTCTTTTAGTAGGTCCAGGCTTATTCAATAAAATTCGATTTTTTGGCAACCTGCCTGTTGGAAGTGGTAGATGCTCTTTCCAAACTACACTTTTGTCCTTAGATAAATATGTAACTGAAAATATGTACTGCATCTTCCACCTCCACGCTTTCAATGCCATTATTTGATGATGAATATGACTCGACTTCTGCATCGCTGTCGGGTGAAAAAATTTCGTTTACAAGTGTCAATGCGTTACCATATCATCATGAAACAAATTTCAAGAGATATCTTTACGGGATTCTCCAAATCCCACCCACAGTTTAAGAATAATAAAATTTTGGATAAAAAAGTATTCAATGAAAGCGATTTTATTGACTATTTTACTGAAAAAATGATTGATCGATGATTTTAAATGAATATGTAACCAGTTCAATTATATTCAATAGGAAAAAAATGGTAAAGAGAAATATCGCTTGTTGGGTCATATTGGCCCAAAGGATATCAAATGTTTGTAAATCGAGTTTTGAAAAGTGGAGAGGGAAGAAAACATAAAATTTTATTATTTTCTTTTAAAATCATAATTATCGTTCCTATAATGTATAAATTAAAGTTTAACGTTCATATCTTATAACAAAAGGGAAAAATTTTGCGTCAGAAAACCAAAGTTGGGTAAAATTGACCCAAGGAGTACAGAAGGGTTAAATATAAATTATACCCGTTTGGTTGATTTTGATAGCTTTATTCAGGCTATCCTTCGGAATTATTGGAAAATGCCGAGGATACCAAGGTATCAGCAAAGGACGCTAAAGTCAAGTATTCGTCTGACTATACGATATACTTCAAGGGTATTTCGTTTATGAGGGTTTAATTGATGGTTTCAATACCAAACCTCCTACCCCGTTTAACAATTCGATCCCGACTCATCTTCCTCCTTATGGCACACAAACTTTCTGTAGGGATTATGCGTCCTGTTTTCAGCCTTATATGGGAATATCCCTCACATTGGCAATATACAAAAGATGTACTATGTTTTGCAGAAAACTGAAGGTGAGGCTCGAGATATAATTCGCACGTCATGATGATTGATGGTTTCGACATGGCTTGGCAGAATCTCGTAGATAGATATGAGAATAAACGAGTTTTAGTTAATTTTCAACTTAAAACCCTTTTTAAACTCCATTCAGTGTCCAGGGAATCTAGCCTGTAATATATTAATATATTATATATATATATATATATATATATATATATATATATATATATATATAATATAATATATTATATTAATATATATTGATATATTATATGTTTTTGGTATCTTGCTTTTGGTGAAAGCAGACGTATGTCACTTTGCGTATTAGAATTGTTTTGTGCTGTTATAGTGGTTTTAATACTTTCAATAAATATATAAACTAGAGGTGTTAAATGCCACAATGCCTTATTGCAGTAAATGCAAATCTGCACTACGTGGAGAAACAGGTGTGAGATGCATGGGAATATGCGGTAGGGAGTATCATTGTACAGTGCGGGAATAGGCCAATATTCAGTGAAGGTCTTGGAAGGAAACAATTATGTACGCTTTATATGTGATGATTGCCTACAGTACATACAAAATGTTGATTTGATGCTTAAGGATATTCGGGATGATGTTGGTAGGAATAAACAAAACCTAAAGGAATATAAACAAACATGAATTCAGAATGTCGTTGAAGGAAAATGAAAACGAAATTAAAAACCTTCTAGAGACTATTGAAAAACGGTACGAGGAAAGATTGAAAAAATGGATAAAGCCCAAAAATCTTTTGAAAAAAAGGCACTGGAATTAGAAAAAATATGTGATGTTATAGCAAAATTTGAAAATAAAAATAATGAAATATGGAATAAAATAGAAGAAAACAATAAACAGGTATGCAATGATATAAAAAAAACAATAACAGAAATAAACGATAAACCAAGTAAAATATCATATGCTGAAGCTGTGCAATTGGAAAAAGTAAAACCAGATGATAATAAACAAATACCATTATTAATAAAACCAAAAGGAAAACAAAATTCTGAAAAAAACAAAAGAAGAGTTAAATAAAAAGGTGAATCCCGTTAACTTCAAAATAATATAGAAAACAGAAGAAATGGAGCTTTAATAATACATAGTGAAAACAAAGAAGAAAGGGACAAAATAAAAACCGCAATACAAAATGAATTGAGTGATGATTATGAAATTAGGTGCCCAACCCAACAGAATTTTTTATAGACATAACTGATATTTCTTTTAAATATTCGGATGAGGAATTAATTAACAAGTTGAAAAAGCAGAATCCAATTATAAATAATTGTGAATTTAAAATAATAAAAAAATACGAGTATAGGAGAAATAACAAAATAATATATAAAGTGAAAATAGGAACAGATAGTGAATTATATACGAAAGTGATAAATGCACAAAAGTTAAATATTGGTTGGGAAAGATGCGGAGTTTTTGATGGCACTGATGTGAAAAGATGTTTAAATGCAAAGGATTTAATCATTTAGCAAATGAATGCAAAAACCAAAAAATGTGCGTTAAATGTCACGGAAACCATAAGTCCAAAGAATGTGACAAAGAGCCAATACATAAGTGCATAAATTGTGTTAAGGTGAATCAAAAATTGAACTTGGGATTAGATGAGAAACATGGTACTTACAGCAAAGAATGTCCTGTATATCAAAATAAACTCAAAATGCGAAAGAAAAAAAGGGGTTTATCATCTTAACAATTAAAGAATTAATTTATTTTATATACGAATATACAAGGCCTAACAAACAATTTTAATCAGCTAGAAATAGTTGCTGCAACTGAAACACCGGATTTTTTTGTATTATCGGAAACACATATGTCGGAGTATATTGACGAGGATGAAATAGCTTTACAAGATTATAATCAGATAGTATCGTATTCAAACTCTGTAAGAACTGGAGGCGTAATCATATACTACAAAAAAGAATGGAGAGTTACGAAATTATTTGAAAAAAGGAAGATTCTGAATATTGGATTATAGCTTGTAAGGCAATTCGAGGAAATATGCAAATGATAATTGTAGGAATTTATAGATCGCCAAGTGGAAGTAAATCGAAATTCTGTGAAGTTTTTAGTGAAACTTTAGAAGGTATAAGTGAACAATCTAATGAAATAATTATAATGGGAGACTTTAACATAGATTGGTCAGGAAACAGTTTTTATAAGAATAAAATAGAAAGATCATTGAATGATAATGGAGTTAAACAAGTAGTAAATGAGTACACTCGAGTTACGAACACATCCAGAACAATAATCGATTATGTTATTACAAACAGCTTGAAGGCAACCGTACAAAACTGTAAACATAATAAAATATCGGACCACGAAATTATTGAAATATTAGTAAAAGATGATTAGAGGAACATTGAAAGGGAAGATAGCACTTTGGACATTTTTAAATATGATAAAAACAAATTTTCAAGAGAACTAAATAACAAAATGTACTATCAAGGGAATATGAATGTTGATCAAATGGTAGAGGAGACAATGCGAAAGTTTACCTTAAAAAATAAGTTAAATAATCAGAAAAGAGTTAGTAAATGGTTTAATGATGAACTGCGCTCTATAAAAAGGGGTAATCTTCTCCCTATCAAATTGAAAAGTCAAAAACACTGCCGAAGCATGATCTAACTATAAAGTATTGAGAAATCTATACAAAGTAAAAATAGAAAATGAAAAATGTAAATACATCACCAGACAAATAAATAATGCAAGGGATCAAAAACATATGTGGAAAGAGATAAAAGCTTTAGTAATAAAGAAAAACCAAAATATGACAAAATCTGTGATATTTAATAACGTAGAATCTAAGGATAATATTGAAATAGCTGATAATTTTAACAAATACTTTGTGGAAAGCATTCAAGAACTAATGGACTCAATTGAAGATAATAATCGAATGCATATGACTGAACAAAGATTCAAATTTCGGGAAATAACAATTTCAGACCTTAAAAATATAGTGAAGAATTTGAAAAACAAACCAGACTACTGTAAAATATCTACTAGGATCATCATTGATAATTGGCATATAATAGGAAAAATTCTACTTGACATTGTGAATAAGTCATTAGAAACAGGACAGTTCCCAGAAAACTGGAAGGAAACGTTGATTACTCCAGTTGAAAAAGTGGCAAATGTAAAGAATTTCGTCCTATAAATACGCTTAAGACATGTGAAAAAATATTAGAAAAGATTGTTAAAGAACAACTAGAAAAATATATGGAAAATAACAAACTATTATCAAAATATCAATCAGGTTTCAGAAGAAAATTTTCATGTGAAACGGCAGTGAATTTTGTTATTAATCGATGGAAAAACATTGAAAAGAAAAGGAAAATCGTGGCGGTATTTTTAGACTTTAAACGAGCATTTGAAACTATTGACAGGAAAATATTAATTCGAAAATTATATATGTATAGCATTCACGGCAACGAATTCAGATGGTTTGAATCATATTTGGAGAACAGAAAGCAAATTACTAAAGTTAATGGAGTAAATTCTGATACAATTATTAACGATTTCGGTGTTCCACAAGGCTCAATACTGGGTGCACTATTATTTATTATATACATTAATGATATGCCAAATGTTCTGCAATTATAATGATTATAATGATTTTAATGATTTTAATGATTATAATGATTATAATCATTATTATAATGATTATAATGATTATAATCATTATTATAATGATTATAATGATTATAATCATTATAATAAAACAACGATGGATTATATTAAAGTTCTATACCTCTATAAAAAACATGCCTTAGTTACCATTTAAAGCCAAACCCGATAGATTTTTAAGTCTTGGTCTACTTTGTAAAGTTGCTTTCTCCCAATTGTTAAATTGTGCCTAGATTGTCGAAAAACCACGATTTTGAAACTCTATATAACCACTAAGCTTCGTGCCGTTTTTTAAAGCAATCCATTGATCCATTTTTCTTCAAGCAAGCTCCAGCGCCCGATTTTTTTTTAAAGACACCAAACGTTCTGTCTTGTCTCAGATAGCTAAGCTATTTGACCCCGTGTGGTGAGTGGCACCTGGAGTAATTGTTGCTAAAACTCTTATGCAATAAATTTCGAAAGCAAAACCGATTGTGACGAACGTTTGAAACACATGATATAAAACAGATGGCGTGATTTTGTCGATGATTACTTTCTTTTTAACCTTTAATAAGCATCTTATGATGCTTCTAAAAAAGCATATGCTGCCACTCTGTGTAGTCGAGTTCTAACCCCGTCTGGCGATATTATCAACCATTTCCTCGCTGCCAAAACAAAAGTTGTGCCTATAAAATTAAAAACTTTACTCTCTTAAAAGCTCTGCGGTGCAATTGTATTGGCAAAAAAATGGTGAATTCACTTTGAAAAAAGCTGAATCTTACCAATTTGGAAGTCTTCGATTGGACAGGTTCGAATATCGTTGTCCTGGCTTCAAAAACCTCTTGCAGTTGGCCAACTTTTGTAGCAAATCGAGTTTCGTTTATCGTGGACCAGGTGGGCACTGACAATTTGAATCTCATCATTACCATATTAATTTAACTAGTGATTTTGCGTCTAGAAAGCCTTTCACTTCTGATATTTGGTGTATATCCATTAAAAGCGTACTTCTCGTTTTTCAACCAGTTTATAGGCTTTTTAGACGATAGTCATCCGACGCTTATGCGGAAAAGCTTGTTCAAGAAGAAAGTGGAAAACCCACCCACCGCAAGACGAAAAAGACGGAGTGCAACCCCCAACCAAGCTCATAATCGCAAATTTACTTGATCCTCTATTCTCCAAGCTCAACGAAGACCTGAGCTGGCAATACAGCAACCACTTTTATTAATTTTTATAAATTAATATTTATGCTGATCACCATATTTTTAAGTATTAATCTTTTTAGATTGTAGGTAATATATTTCTTAAGTAGAACCATCATTTATATTACTTAAAAGAAGAAGAAAGAAATATTGTATTTTCAGAGCGCTACCAGAAAGGTACGTTTTTGTTTTGAACCTTGATAAATATTATATAGAAAAAACGATTACTCTTTTCGTTTTATTCTATCCCCGATCTCGAGTAAATAATTTATTTTTTTACCCACTCGCTCCACATTTATTTTCTGTTAATAGCAGCAAATAATCAACAGCTGTTTGCAGGGATGGAAAAGTTGATACGATTGTGATTTTGTTTTATAAATTGTTCATACTGTGCACCGTTTTTAATTAATTTTTACAACCAATACGTGGAATTTATTTATAATTAAAAGAAAATACCTGAAATACAAGTTTATTTTTATTATTTTACAATTACAGGTAAATCTCTTTTTACGTGGATTGTTGGGCCCAAAAAAAATTCTGTGTAAATTAAATTCGCGTAAAATGAGGCTTTTATTTAGATTTATTTTTTATTTTTTTATTCCGCGTAAAACAATACATGAGTCACATAACAAAAAAGGAATTGGGACCTTAAAATCGCGTTAAATCGAAAACACATACATAAGTAAACACTTTATTAAGAAAATTTATTTTATTTGTACTTTTCAAAACATAAAATAAAAGTTAAGTAAAAACAAAAAAATATCAACTAAAAAAATTTTTTCTTGTCAAAAATTAATAATTTCGTAGTTTTCTTCAACAAAGAAATCTGTTATTCGCTTCTGCAATGGATTTTTAACAGCACATTCAAATAGGTATATACGATTGTACAAAGAATCGTTTCAGCAGATAATTTAATCAATTCTTGAGACATTTGAAGAAGTTGCCTTAGTTTGGCTGAGTCAAAAGTATTGTTTGCAGTATTCGTTTCGGCGGCTAATTTGATTAAACCTTGTTAGATCTGAAATATCATTAATAATTTCAAAAATATCAGTCTCATCAAAATTTTCGTATAATTCTAATGACTACTACTTCTAGTATTTCGGAGACTTCTAAAGCTAATGGATTTACTACATTGTTTTTAACAACTTCTGGTCAAAGCTTTTTCCAACAACAGTTTAGTGTAGACATTTTTAGACTTCTAACGGACTGCGAAGCGATTTGAATACAATCTAAAATTGAAAATTCTTTTCATAAGACTGATAAACTTAGATTTGGCTTCTCCTCCGTTAAAAGTAAAATGAAATGTAGAGAAGTCTTAATATAATAAGATTTAAATGTCGAAATAATTCCCTGGTCCAAAGGCTGTAAAAGAGAAGTCGTATTTAGTGGCAAAAATACAATTTTAATGTTTTCATGTTCCAAATTTTTGGGAGACAGGGAGCATAATCTTTCAAAAGTAAAATTTTAAAATCGACATTTTTTGACTTTACGTTTTGGCCTCGTTAGAAAAATATTACGGAACCAGTCTTCAAAAATATGATTTGTATCCCATGCCTTAGATTCAGCTCTCCAGTGCACTGGAAGCTTTGATTTGTTGATATGCTTCATGCATCTTGGATTCATAAACTTATTTAAGAACAAAGGTTTAATTACAAAATCTCCAGAGGCATTTGAACACATTAAGAGTGTAGTTCTCTCTTTTGATCTTTTATGGCCAACGGCGGTAGTATTTTTGCCCAGCATATAAGACCGCTTTGGTATAGATTTCCATACTAAGTCGGTTTCATCAGCGTTGAAGACTTGGTGAGGGTGGTATCCGCCATCCTTATTTATCTGTATAAACTCAGCTGGAAATGTCGATGATGCATTTAAGTCTCCTGATGCCGAATCTCCTTGAATAACTAAATTCTGAAGGGCCATTACTGGCCACAAATTTCTATTTGCCGTCAGGTTGTTTCAAGCAGTTAAAAATTTTAGAGCTTTTTGTTTGACAACATTTTTGTCAAGTGGGATATTTTTATCAATAAAATGTTCAATAAAATGTTCAAACGTGTTTAACATTTTTTCCATTAAGTTGTCTCTGACGTACGATACACGTTTTGCAGTCTCCGTAGCACCCACACAAACACTTACAAATTCTGCTTTAATTTTTTTGAACTGTTCTAATGGTAGACTCATTTAAGCTAAAAGATTTTACTAGAGCTTTGCAGTTTCTAAATTTTTCAAACAATGTAATATTTGAACTTTATCTAGCATCGACATTGCTTTTCTCTTTCTTATATTTTTTTTTTTACTTTTGTTATTTCTATAAACTGTTTCCTTTGAATTTCACTGCGATTTATTGTTAAATACAAATGCACTTGCTACAATTTAACAGTTGCTTATACATGATCAAATGCAGTGTCATTTTTCGCGTAAAAAGAGTGTCGCCACTATTTCGTTGCCGCATTATACACAAATCGCGTATTTAAAAAATTGTATCTAATCTGAATTCGTATTATATCGAATTCGCGTAAAGTACCGCGTAAATGGAGGCTTACCTGCATATGTTGTAGGCTATGCCGTATCACACAAATTAATTACCAAAACACGTCTTTATTTGTTCAAAGTCAGTTAATTAATTATCGTCTTACGTCTAAAAGCTTAAAGGCTAATGTTTACATTGATATACTAAGTTTACATTGATAACTAAGTTATATTTGTATAAAAGAGACAGACATAGTTACAAAGAATGATTGAGAAAATACATAGATAAATATTTAGATAATAAATACCGTTATCTTACGCTACGCCATAATAAAATGAATATGATGAAGAATACATAATAAACATTGGTAGCCAACAATGTTAAGTATAAAGGTTAAACGTCATCACTAAAATATTGCCTACAATTCAGCCATCATGTCCATGAGATAACCTGATCTCACTTCACGAATTCGACCCATCACGCCCCCTAAACCACGGGTGCATATTCGGGGCAGACCACACCCCTCTATAGATTGTACTTGACTGCTAAAATTCGTCCACATCCTCAAGTAGATATCGACTGCTGCAGGGGACTTTTGATATTTTGAAAGGGCCCGTAAAATTTTGAATTAGCTTCCGAGATACACCAGCCGTTGAATCAAAGTTTCTCACCATTACATAGTCACCACTTTTATATTCTAGCACCGGTTTCTTTTTTCTATTAATATATTCCTCATTATGGTGTTGTGTCCTTTGTTTCTCCGATTCTACTTGTCTAATTGTAACAATATTACCCCGTTGAGATTCATTAACCTCATCTAGACATTCCCTTAACGAATCAACCACCCTTACCTCTTTGTCCTGTTTCAAAAAGTATCACACTAGGACTTTGTCCGATAGGCCTACAAATAGTGTTGTTAAGACTATACTCAACCCGTTCCAATACAGTGTTCCAAAAAATACCATTTCCAGGACCGACCAGCTTCGCCAACATTAGACCTATTGACCTTCTCCACCTAACCCTCTCTCTTCCTGTACAGTACGCCACTCTCATCTCATACAAAGCATGCTCGGTTTTCTGAAGTTTGACCGTTAACTCCCTAAGCTTCTCATCCTGATTTGAGATATCACTAGATTCTCTTCAAAAGTATTCGATTCAATTACCATAATGTTGCTAATCCTACTTAGTGCATCGACATGCTGCATTCTATTCCCCGATCTGTTTTCCAATTCATAATCATAATTCTGAAGTCCAAGTGCCCAGTGTACAATCCTTGGATTATCTTAATCCTTTCTATTAAGCCTCAAAGTCAAAGAATTACAATCCGTAACGATCCTAAACTTCCTTCCCAGCAACTATAACCTAAAACGTGTCAGCGCATAAATTATGGCCAGAGTTTCGAGTTTAAAACTATGATATTTGGACTCAGTGTCCGTTGTCTTCTTCGAAAAGTAAAAACTGGATGAAACTTGCCATTTTTCTTCTGCAGGAGAACAGCTCTAAAACCAATAGAACTAGCATCGCAGTGGAGTTCAGTCTCATCCCTGGGATCAAAACTGCCAACACTGGTGCTTCAAGCATTTTCTCCTTCAGCAATTCAAAAGCCCTCAAATCAGTTTTCCAAAATACAAATTTCTTATCCTTTCCCGTTAAATCATATAAAGTTTTCGCAATAATCGAAAAATCTTTCACAAACCTACAAAAGTATGAACATAAATCTAGAAAGCTCTGTACCTATAGTGTTTATCCGGCATTGGAAAAATCCTAATAGCAAGAATACCTTTGTCATCAGCTCTAATCCCATTGCCGTCGATAGTATAGCCCAAATATTTCACAGTTGTCTGGAAAAATTCGCATTTATCGCCCCTAAGTTCCAAATTATTCTCAACCAACCGAACGAAAACTTTCTCTAGAATCCTGAAATGCTCGTCAATGTCAGTTGTGGCTATCATTATGACATCCAAATAAATTATAACCCAATCATTTTTGACCATATCCTCAAAAAATTTATTTACAAACCTCTGGAAAACAGAAGGAGCATTCCTTAACCCAAATGACATCAAATTGCAATAAAAGCGTAACAAACCTTGTGTACTTTATAGGATCGGGGTGTACAAAAACATGAAAGAATGCATTCTTCAGATCTTACATCGTAAAAAAATTCTCCCAGAAAGTGTAACCGTAGGAATCGGATAGCTGTCCCTCGAAGTCATCTTATTTAAAACGTGTAGTCCACACACAATCGTAAATCTTCGTATCCCTTCTCCAAATATTCGTCCAACAACTTCTACAATTCTGTCCTCTCCCCATACGACAACCTCCTTGGTGTGCAACTAAAACATTTCTCATCATTCGATTCCAACTTAATCTCACTTGGTCTCTCGGGGCGATTAGGTCGAATATAACAATCTCAAACATTTTAATTAGCCTTAGCCTGCAAGTTGGCCCAATACTGCTCGTGTCCCCTACAATGAGGTCAAAATCATCCCCGACCCCAATATCAATATTCATTATAGCCCTTTCAAATTCTCCTCATCCCGTCGCACATTGATATCAGTAATCAGTGTCAACTTAAATCCTACCCTGTCTAAAAAATTCTACCTAGTACACAATCATTTGACATCGTTTCATCTGAAACTACTAACATCTCAAAATCATATCAGAATCAAAAGTAAACCGCAAATTTTCCACAAACATCTAACGTCATCATTTTCTTCAACATTTTCAAACTTTTTTCTCTTTCAGCTATTATTTGCAAGAAATCACGCTCCTTCTTCAACAACTCTTTCTGACGCATAATTAGTTCCAACTCTTTTCGCAATATTTTGTTTAAAAAACCACTATCGTTCTTATTGTTGACTTCTTGGTTTTTATTTGGTTCACTTTCACACACTCGTTGTTATCTTCACACTCATTTTCACTGGATAGCTCTTACGTTTCTAACAGACATTCGCCTCTTCTCTCTGGTTGTATATCGTTCAGTCTTAACGTTAAGGCACTCTTTGTTCCTGAAGAAGGCATATTGAGACCCTGCAACCATAACTTCAACTGCGCAACTGTATAATTTTCACCACACACCAACTCCATGCATCACTTCAATTTATATTTTAACTTTTTCTTTTATAATTTTGCAACACTTTTTTTTCGTTTGTTTCCATTGTATTTTTGATTGTCAATGTTTTATTTAAATAAAATATTTTTTATTTAAGTCTATTTTTATTTTATATTTATTTCACACACAAAAAAAAATCTGCAGTTTTCACCTTTAACTCCTTTTTCTGGGAATCCTACATCTAAAATTTGTAGGATATGCCGTATCACAGTCAATTTACTAATTTTCTTTTTTTATTTATTTATTCAATTTAGTCAATAGATTTAATCCTTACAGACAATAACAAAATATGTATAATATGAAAAGAAGTACAAAATTAAAATTATAAAAATTTTACAAAGATACAGCAAAAAAAGTAAAAATTTATGAAGTATTAAGAAAAATAATACTCTTGTGCTTTATAATATTAATAATAAATTAATAATAAATTTGGGCAAAAAATTATATTGACGACATAATCTCATAAATGGATCAGCAATAGCATAATTAGATCTACATATTTGAACATATAAAGGTTTATAATGACGTAAATTTCGACAAGGTACATTAAATTCAACAGTTTCTAAAAGAAACTCACAATAAATATTCTCATTCATAAGGTTAATCAAAAACGATACATTTAACATGGTGCGACGACTTTTAAGAGTAGGCAGTTTAACTAAAGATAGTCTGCAAGTATAAGAAGGCAGTTCCAAATAATTCCAACCCGGTGACGCAAACAGAACAATAAAAATTGTTTCGGAACAGATTCAATGTGAGTGATATGAATATTATAAGGATCCCATACGACTGATCCGTATTCTAAAATAGGTGCTACAAGTGAAACGAAGAGGTGTTTCGTAATGTAAGGATCAGAAAACCCCTTAGCCGACAGCATTATAAACGCAAGAACACCTCTAGCTTTGTTCACAGCCAAATTAATATGATCAATAAAATTTTATTTACCGTCAAGTAAACTGCAGAGATCAACAAATGAATCCACTAACTCTAATTGGTGACCACCAAGTAAATAATTTACAGCAATTACGTTACTCCTAGAGAAACGCATGCATTTAGATTTTTTTTTTTAAATTCAGCTCGAACATGTTGTGTTTACACCATAAAAAAGTTATTTAGATCATTTTGAAGATAGACGCGATCAACAAAATTGTTAAAAGAATGAAATATTTTTACATCATCAGCAACATCAATATATTGGCAAAGTTGAAGACATTGGGAAGATCATTAATTAAAAGGGAAAATAAGAGACGCCCAAGATGACTGCCCTGGGGAACACCCGAACGAACACAAATGTATTTGGATATACTATTGTAAACTCGTACTGTCTGCTTCCTTCCCGTCAAATACAATTCATAGCAATTTAAATTTTCAATTTAGCAATGCCTCTATAATTTGTTACGTCGGATTTATTACCAGACTTAAAAAGCGGAAAGATATATGAATCCTTCCAAAACTTAGGAAAATAGCCATACTTAACCGAAACATTAAACAATAAAGTAAGCGGTGTAACGAATGATTCCGCACATCGATATAAAATGCATCGGAACCCCATCAGGACCGGGACTATAGGATACCTTCAGCTTTTTTAGGTGGTCCAAAATGCCATTCTCATTCAAAGTAGGAAAGGATATTATTTGGCTCGATGTAAGCGGATAAGGGTACTTATTTTCATCATTATAAGCAGCAACAGAATAAGTATTTGCAAAAAAAAATCGGAAAAACATATCACATATGACATCAACATTACAGGATTCTTTATTATTAAATTTCATAACAGATGGAAATCCACTGGATTTTCTCTTCGAATTGACAAATGCATAGAAGGAGTTAGGGTCCCGTACGAACTTAGTTTTTATTTTATTTAAATAGTTTTTATATAAAGCAGTTAAGCAGATTATAATTTGACCGACAAACGGAATACTTGCCATAATAGTAATCGAGCCAGACCTTTTATATTTCTTATAATATTTATTCTTGAGGTTTTTTTGTTGTGACAGTTGCTTTGAGTTCCATGGTGGTCCCACTAAAGTATATAAGCATCATTTGGGAACAAAAATTTCAAGAAATGAATGAAATGCATTGTAAAAATGGGTGATCAACCAATTGATATCCGAATTGTTGCTTATGGGAATAGATAGAGAGTATCACACCGGCAAATACTACCCATCAAGTCATTATATAAATTATAATTAGAAAACAGAAGACTGCTTACAACGAAAGGCTTCAATTTAAATTCAGATGGAGTAGAAAAACTACTTCCAATTGTGGGATGATATCGATCCTCAAGCAAAGTAACGGGTTCAAAACGTATTAAAGCTGAATCACTCGCATCATTAACGAAGATCAAATCCAGTATTTTCCCGAAATCATTACAAACAGTATTAATTTGGTATAGAAATAATCCCAAAATATTATCTAGAAACTCATCATGGCAATGTCTATTCTTTACTGGAATTAAATACGGCACATCAGATGGTTGTCTCCATGATATTGAAGGTAGATTAAAATCTCTAACAACAAAGAATAATTTTTTTCAGCAAGCAGGACAACAGATTTTATCACATCGGCAAGATCAGAGTAAACAGAAGAGTCAGAATCAAGAGGAATATATGAACAAGTAACATGAACTTTTGAGTTTTTCAATTTTACAACAGCAGCGACAAACTCAGTGTTAGACGTATGAGTTACAATATATTAGGATGGATATAATGAAGAGACAGCAATCAAAACACCACCTCCTCTATGTTCATTCCGATTGTATCTGTATATTACGTAATTATTGCAAAGCACCTCACCTTTAAAAAGCAGTATCATTTAGCCAGGTCTCAGTAAAGATAATAATATCGTACATAAAATTATAACTATTTACTAAAATAATAGACAATTTAGTATTTAAACCACATACATTCTGGTATATAATATTTAAACGATCTCTAGATATAGTTTTTTTTTTTTTTTTTAATTCTCGAACAAAAATATTCATAGACTAGAAACAAGGGCCCACAATTTTCTCATAATAATTAGCAGGAGCAGCAATTTTAAATGATGGTATACTTCAAGGTTGGAAACAAAAATGTCGACACCAGTTCCCAATTTAGACTTTTCATAAAATACGACGTCCTCAATGGTAGTATCATAAGCCAATCTTGAAACAAAAACATGTTTTTTCGGGGGTATGACAATCAATTCTCTAGGTGACATCAAGTTATTAACATTTCTAACAAACCAAGCCCAGAAGTTGAGGGAGTAGGACAAACTCAACAGATGGGATAACTGATGTGTTAACTGATATTACCGCAGGAGAAGTTATAGTATTATTGGTGTAATTAATAACGAATTATCCTCTTACGTCTAAAAGCTTAAAGACTAATATTTACATTAATATACTTAAGTTATATTTGTATAAAAGAGATAGTTACAAAGAATGATCGAGAAAATACATAGATAAATATTTAGATAATAAATACCGTTATCATACGCTGCGCCATAAGAAAATGAATAGAATGTAGAATACGCAATGAAGAATACATATTAAAGTTCGTTTAGCCAACAATGTTGAGTATAAAAGTTAAACGTCATCACTAAAATATTGCCTACAATATCAAAAGAAAGAAACAGTAAAATTATGTGAAATTAATTTCAATTTCTCATTCCTGACATTCTCTCTTCTGTAAAAATACAACCCTGATCAAGTGAAAAATCTAATTGACATTCTGTGCTTCTGTAAAAATACAACTCTGATCAAGTGAAAAATCTTATTGTTTAGAAAAATTTCTACAAATGGTGAGAGCCATACGACTGTCAAATTTCTATCCGTATTTTTTGACAATTCATTACATATTGTTTTCACACTATTATACTTTTTTTATTTCGTTTGAGTTTTTGACATGTAGTTATACTTAGTGGGATAGCGTAAAACCAGCTTAAATAATATACATACATGCATATCTATATATATAAAAGAGGACTATAAAATGCGTTGTAATTGATGTTCCCTAAAATGCGCCAACCGATTTTATTTTGTAAGCTTTTAAACGAAAGGTAAAGTCAATACCACGGTTTTTGTTTAAGTACAACTGAAATTTAATTTAGTTTTATCTTTTTTTTTAAAGTATATCTCATTACCTTATATATCCATCAAGGATACGGTACTCAAGTATTGTTTTTGGCTTGTAATCTTTAACCGTATTCAATTCGGTTATGGTTATTATTATATATTCAACCACTGAAATGGAAGCAACATATGTATATATTCCGTATATACATGTTTACATTTTGTATACACTTTCCAGAAAAAGTTTGCGTACAACAGTATTTAAAATATAAATCAGAGAAAAAAATATGTTAAAAATATGGTTTATAAAAAAATTTTGTATTTTATTTGAGGGTTGTAATCCAGTCTTATTTTATATTAACTCACTAAATTTTAAAAAGATAAATTGTAAGAATTACAACAACAAAATTATATGTGATTCAAAATTCACTTCAGAAAAAGTTTTCGTACAAAGCAAATTTAATTATTAATTTTTTCTTTTTTGTGTAGAATAATACTATTTAATAACTTGTAGGGTAACCTTTTCGCTTTAAAACTTCTGCTAAACGATTTGGCATTGACTTTACTAGTTTTGATGTTTCTTCTGATGAAATCTTACTCCACTCCTGTATTATAACATCTTTCAGCATATCCAAAGGTGCTCAATAGGATTGAGATCTGGTGATTGTGGGGGTGTATGAAGCTGTTTGGGTACATTGTATAGCAGCCAAAGCTTAACAATTTCAGCCGTATGTTTTGGGTCATTGTCTTACTGAAATATGTAGCCTTCAGATAAGCCCAGTTTTGTTGCACTTTCTTTTAAATTGGCTTTAAGTAGGTTAAGGTAGATTATTTTGTCCATTGTTGAATTTATAAATTTAATATTGCCTACACCACTGCTAGCCATACACCCCCAAACCATTACACCACCACCACCGTGTTTAACTAGCTGCAAGATTTTCCTTATTAAGAGCTGTACCATTTTTTCTCCAAACTAGCTTACGTCCTTTAATTCCAAAAACACAAAATTTGCTTTCATCTGAAAAAATAACCTTTTCCCAAAACTCTTGTGGCTTGTTAATATGCTCTTTAGCAAAAGCAATTCTTTTCAGTCTGTTAGTAAGAGATATAAAAGGCTTTTTCCGTGCCACTCGGCTATAATAACCACCTTGTTTTAGTATTTTGCATATGACATCACTGTACACCATCTTTTGAAATCTATTTTCAACTTCCTTAGCGATATCAGATGCTTTCAATTTTGGATTTTTTTGCACTAACTTAAAGATATAACGTTTTTCTCTCTCTGTTAATACAGAAAGTCTTCCAGATCTAGGCTTTGTATTGGTGGATTCAGTTGATTTGTAATTGTCAACAACTCTTTGTATGGTAGAATGTGTTCTTCCCACTATGTTTCCAATTTCTCGCAAAGTTTTGCCTTCTTTCCACAACTTAACTATTATATCCTTTTCTCTCTAGTTAAGTGTCTTTCTGGTTGCACCCATTTTAATAAACACTTTATAAAATACTTGAAAAATCTTTACAAAATACTTGACAAATTTGTACACTTATCAGGAATGCTAAGTTTTTGCTTGTTCTGAACATAATTTTGAAAAAAGGGACTTCCCATACCATCGAACATATTTTGTACGCAAACTTTTTCTGATGTGAAAATGCCATATTTCTATAAAATTTACAAAACAAATAGTTACCACATGGTTGATTATTCTTAAAAGTAGTTCAATATATTATGCACTGTTGTAGCGTTATTATTTGAAAAAGAATATATTAATTCTAATTTATAAGAATAAAATATGAGTGCTTCAAAGTTTTTTTTTCATATAAGATCAGCACCCAGGGGATGGCCCCTACTCATGCAGTGCATTGTGCTGGTACTAGGAAAATAGGTTATTGGAAGGAGGACAGAGGGAATAGTGTTTATGGACGTTAGATTTAAATTTACTCATGTCGTAAGTGGCAGGAAATACTTTCGCTGGAAGATTATTCCACAGCCGAACAGTGCGACCAAAAAACGAATTCTCCCTATAATGCGTTGTGCGATTTACTGGACAATCAACTACAAAGGGATGCGCTCTACGAGAAATACGAGTACTACGTAAAAATATATGATTCTTAGGAATTAATTCCTTAATTTCGTTAGAACACATTCCGTTATAGTACCGATAGAACAATGAAACACACGCCACATTGCGACGGTGCTCCAATGAATCGATAGAGTTGGCTACCCTACCCCGGCCCATACATGAGAGTTGTATTCCATTTTGGGTCGGATATAGGTCTTGTAAATATTAAGGAGATCAGGCGGAGTGAAGTATTTCTTGCACCGTCTCAAAAAACCAAGGCACTTGAATGCTTCTTTCGACACTTGAAATATGTGATCATTCCAACGAACATCACAGTGAATTCTCATGCCCAGAACATCAAGAGCATCTGATTCCTCAATATCCACATTAGCCATTGACACAGATGACAACACACCACCACGTCTGTGTGTTAAAAAACAACATTGAGTCCTACGTGCATTAAAATCGACCCTGTTCGCACGACCTCACTCGGAGACCTTCACCAGATCACTTGTGAGTGTGACGTTCATATTCAAACATAGGGCGAAATATAATGAGTGGGTATACCATAAGCAACCATAAATTTTTTAAATTTAAGTTTTATTAAATTTTGTTGCCAACAATTCTGTTTATCCGTTATAAATTTGTCTAAATCGAATCAGATGAGTTTTATACTTTCTGTAAACATCTTTGTACAAGAAAACAGTCAAAACGAAAAAAAATATTTAGAAAAAGTTTGCTTTTAATATCGAAAAAAAAATGTAAAAAACCGATAAATCATTACAAAGAAATTTTGATGAGTATTTTATTTCTAATAGTTTGATCTAAACGGAAAATTGGCCAAGCAAACATAATTTTGTACAATCTGCAACTAAAAACTTACTGGAAGCATCAATGCACGCTTGACCGTTTACCGCAAAAATTTTCGTATATACCTCTTTTTCATTTGCCAGTACTACATAAATAAAATATAACGAAAAGATACAGTTTTATGCAATAGATTGAACAAATTGGACAAATAATTGACTCCTTGGATTCGATGAATTCTGATAAGGAAATATCTGGTTATAGAAGCGATAGTGAATTTGAATATTCAAGTTATGTAGTTGATGACATTCGCTACATAAGGCTACAAAAAATTTAAGTTGTAGAATTTCGTCTATGGACTACATCGTCTATTCTTTCTTTAATTAACGATTCACATTTGCCAAAATCTTTGTTTTAGCACATGATGGTGTTTTTAATGGTTAAGGTAGGTTTTTTTATTTCGATTTGACTGCGAATTTTGTCTTATTTTTGTTAAATGAAATCTACAAAATAAAAAAAATTGATTGTTGTTGTTACCGTAAATGGTCAAGGATGCCCTGAGGCCGCTATTTGTTTTTCTTATCTGTTTTATCAAATAACACAATTCCAGACAAAAAAAAACATAAAATAAATTATTATTACACAGATTATTACCCGAAAAAATTCCCAAGTTGCTCGGATCAAATTTAAGCTATTGACCGTTAGAGGGATAAGCAAAAATTCCCCCAGAATTTTATCTTTTTCCCGATTTTTCTAATATCTTATGTGTCTATGGCCAAATATGGCCTTTTTCAACGGGGTATATCTCGGTCCAGAAGGACTTTTGGGTCATGGGGTAAAAACTCGTGAATTCCTTGATGGAATACCTTTCCACCCAAATAGGTCCGATTCCCCCAGAATTTTATCTTTTACCCGATTTTTCGAATAGTTAATGTGTCTATGGCCAAATATGGCCTTTTTCAACGGGGTATATCTCGGTCCACAAGGACTTTTGGGTCATGGGGTGAAAACTCGTGAATTCCTTGATGGAATATCTTTCCACCCAAATAGGTCCGATTCCCCCAGAATTTTATCTTTTACCCGATTTTTCTAATATCTTATGTGTCTATGGCCAAATATGGCCTTTTTCAACGGGGTATATCTCGGTCCACAAGGACTTTTGGGTCATGGGGTAAAAATTCGTGAATTCCTTGATGGAATACCTTTCCACCCAAATAGGTCCGATTCCCCCAGAATTTTATCTTTTACCCGATTTTTCGAATAGTTAATGTGTCTATGGCCAAATATGGCCTTTTTCAACGGGGTATATCTCGGTCCACAAGGACTTTTGGGTCATAGGGTAAAAACTCGTGAATTCCCTGATGGAATACCTTTCCACCCAAATAGGTCCGATTCCCCCAGAATTTTATCTTTTACCCGATTTCTCAAATAGTTAATGTGTCTATGGCCAAATATGGCCTTTTTCAACGGGGTATATCTCGGTCCACAAGGACTTTTGGGTCATGGGGTAAAAACTCGTGAATTCCTTGAATACCTTTCCACCCAAATAGGTCCGATTGCCCCAGAATTTTATCTTTTACCCGATTTTTCTAATATCTTATGTGTCTATGGCCAAATATGGCCTTTTTCAACGGGGTATATCTCGGTCCACAAGGACTTTTGGGTCATGGAGTAAAAACTCGTGAATTCCCTGATGGAATACCTTTCCACCTAAATAGGTCCTATTCCCCCAGAATTTTATCTTTTACCCGATTTTTCTAATATCTTATGTGTCTATGGCCAAATATGGCCTTTTTCAACGGGGTATATCTCGGTCCACAAGGACTTTTGGGTCATGGGGTAAAAACTCGTGAATTCCTTGATGGAATACCTTTCCACCCAAATAGGTCCGATTGCCCAGAATTTTATCTTTTACCCGATTTTTCGAATAGTTAATGTGTCTATGGCCAAATGTGGCCTTTTTCAACGGGGTATATCTCGGTCCACAAGGATTTTTGGGTCATGGGGTAAAAACTCGTGAATTCCCCGATGGAATACCTTTCCACCCAAATAGGTCCGATTCCCCCAGAATTTTATCTTTCACCCGATTTGTCTAATATCTTATGTGTCTATGGCCAAATATGGCCTTTTTCAACGGGGTATACCTCGGTCCACAAGGACTTTTGGGTCATGGGGTAAAAACTCGTGAATTCCTTGATGGAATACCTTTCCACCCAAATAGGTCCGATTCCCCCAGAATTTTATCTTTTACCCGATTTTTCTAATATCTTATGTGTCTATGGCCAAATATGGCCTTTTTCAATGGGGTATATCTCGGTCCAGAAGGACTTTTGGGTCATGGGGTAAAAACTCGTGAATTCCCTGATGGAATACCTTTCCACCCAAATAGGTCCGATTCCCCCAGAATTTTATCTTTTACCCGATTTTTCTAATATCTTATGTGTCTATGGCCAAATATGGCCTTTTTCAACGGGGTATATCTCGCTCCACAAGGACTTTTGGGTCATGGGGTTAAAACTCTTGAATTCTTTGATGGAATACCTTTCCACCCAAATAGGTCCGATTCCCCCAGAATTTTATCTTTTACCTGATTTTTTAAAATGTATTTTATATTACTATATGCTACAATTTGTACAATAACAATAAATATTTTACATTTTCTTTAGTAAATATTTTAGAATTTTTTCATTCACATTACTTTTTTAGATTTTAAT
The DNA here is from genome assembly GCA_023159175.1 of Wohlfahrtia magnifica. Lineage (NCBI taxonomy): Eukaryota > Metazoa > Arthropoda > Insecta > Diptera > Sarcophagidae > Wohlfahrtia > Wohlfahrtia magnifica. Next base: position 75,178 of record JAKWBJ010000338.1, on the reverse strand, counting down.
GTTTTTTAATTATCTTTCAAATTAAAATATAACACCTAAAAAAATGTGGCTTAATAAAGTTAAATTCTTTTTTGCAATGTTAAATTCTTTTATTTCTACTGTTATTGAAAAAAGAATTTAACTTACGAAGCTAACTTCACACTTTTTCATGTTAAATAACAGTGACTGTTAAAATTACAAAAATGTTAAAAAAAGAATTTAACTTACGAAGCTATCTTCACACCCTTATATTCTGGTCGTTTTTCGTTGATTGCTTTCTTCAGACTAATCAATTGTGTTCGGCACAGGTCTCCTGAGATCGTCTGACCCGATTTCAACAGCTAATAACACAAAACACGCTTCTGATTAATCCAAATATAGAGCATTACCTTGACGCTATGGATATACGGCTTCGGCGTTGATTTGGATTGTTGGCCGGCCTTTATCGAATACTGAATTATAATGACAGTGTCTACCCTCCAAGATACCATATTTGTTATTATTGACACAAACCATATGTGATAGTTATGCCATATGTTGTCCAAATCGACATTTATTAACTTGCATACCCAATAGATTTTAAATACAAATAAATATTTTCAGGATAAAATTTACTACTTCAAAGCAGTTCGATTTTATGGTAGAGTTATCACAAAAACCACATTTGGCACAATCTTATCACAGCGACTCGCATAAAATGGACACAAACGAAGAATGGAAAGAAATTTCAGCTAAACTCAACTGCCTTCTAGAACGGGTACCGAGTGGATGAAAGTTTGGGCGGACTACAAATCTAATTTGAAGAAAAACATTTTGTCCAACAACATAGAGTTACGTGCTACCGGTTGTGGTTCTAATATGCAATATAACTTTCCATTAATGGATTGAGCTGCTTTAGATTTTTTGCAGCTAAACAGCATTATAAGCCCTGAAGGAGAGGAAGTAGGCATAAAAGAAAATACCACTAAGGAACAAGTTTTTGTTTCATGCAATTTAAAATAAATGAAGAAATTGTCGCTGGTTCGTCAAAAAAGAGGTTTATGACAAAAGAAATATTGTATAAAAAAATGTATCAGCTAAGAATGAAATGATTGAGCAACAGCTAGAAGTACAAACGCAACTGCGTAATGAGGTAAAAGAGAATTTAGAACAAATTGAAAGATATAGCCGGAAGCAGCTTAAAGTACAGGAAAAAACACAGCCTTTATAAGTGAAATAAAAAGAAAAAAGTGAGATTTGATCTGTACAAATGGAAACAAAGGAAGAGGCTCAACATAGAAAACTTTTGTTACAGCTAAGAGCTAACGAACTTGTTCTCAAAAAGCGTAAAATTATCCTCGAAGAATATAAACAGGACTTTAAATTTTAATAAACAAATTTGCAAAACATTCTGTTGATATGACAGAATGCCATTTAAAAGTCAAATCAGTTACATTTTTATAAAGTAAGTTTAATTTTTTATTACTATTTAGTTTTGTATTAAAATTAATTAATTAATTAATTAATTAATTAATAAAAATCTATTAATTTCTACATAGAGCATAAAAAACTTGTAGTTGCCGTTCTAATGCAATCCAGAATCGACCCATAAGACCAAAGCAACCGATAAAGGACCTTTTCCTAAATATTAGCTAACAGATATTGAAGAGACTATTTTACGTACATATACATATGTATATGTACATATATATATTGTTACGAAAATAAAAATACAACACATCAGCGCTTTAAAACTGTATTGTGTGATTTTGATTTGATTTTACCTACAAGTGAGCTTAGTCATTTGTTCATTGAAGCGGATATATTTAATTTTTGGTTCCTATAGTCACGTAAAATATGAAATGTGAATATCTGATTTTATTTTTAATATAAATTGTGATTTTAATTTTTAGTGGTCAAAACTAAATAAAAACCAAATGTGTAATTTCTTAAAACAAACTGTTTTTTTTTTGCGTCTTAGTAAAATTTAAAGACATAAATATCTTATTATAACTATTCTAATAATTTTCTCAAAATGTGATTAATTTTTATGATATACAGTAGCTCCAAGTGAAACTCCTTGTACATGGTACAATTTTGTTTTCATCTTTAGATTCCAACATAAAATTAAGTTAGGTTAAGGTCTTTAATTGGTATTTAATGCCTCTGAATTTTTTAATTTTGATTATTGTTTTAAACAGAGGCTTATATAATGTATAAAATTTAGAAAAAAAAACTTTTCTGTATGCCTATAGTTTAGCTAGAAGCTGAAGATGAAAACAAAATTGTAATCTGTATATGTTTCGCTTGCTGCTACTGTATGTGTGTGAATATGCATGTGTTTAACAAATCTAGCATTATCTTTGCTGTTATGTTTGTAGCAGTCAAGTCGTCATTTGTTTCAATTTTGTAATCTTCTGTTGTTTCATTTGCATTGTTGGTTTCAGGTAGTTCCATTTCATATTTAATACAAATGTACAAAGCTGCACACACATGTTGTGCAAAGCTGCTCACACGTTTATTATCTTTTCTGCAGTTTTCGCCAAGTTGTTTAGCTGCCTTGCTCCTAATAAACATCTGAATCTATTTTTCTATACACCTATCGTTTGCTCTAGTCCACTTCTAGTCTGCGCATAGATATAATTAATTTTACTTTCAGGAGTACCCTCACCAGCTGATCTAAATGGTGTAATAAGATACGGACGAGAGAATACCTTGCATCATCTGTAAAAAATAGAATATCAGTAAATTTAAGTTTTGGTTATTATTTTTTTTTTACCTAGTAGTTACGTATCTTGTCGCCATTACTGTAATTTTTTGTTTAAAGAATTGCTTCACTTCACTAGCATTCCAAACTAGTGTATCATGGGCTGAACCCGGAAAGTGTGATGCTATATATCTGATTTTTAGCTTATGGTCATATACATATAACAATTTGAAAATTAGATTTTACAAATGATATGAAGTTAAAAATAGATACCACAGTTGCATTGGGACTCTAAAATCTTTTTCGGTTATAATGTATAAAACGTTCCCGAACACCTGGAGCTCAAAATTTTATGTGTGTGCCATCGATGCAACCTATGACATCAGGAAAATCAGTTTTTAGGTAAAAATATTCTTTAACTTCTAATTTTTAAGATTCACTCTTGTGCAAGGAAACCCAGCTAGAGCATAGTTCACTGTGTATTGCATTAATGTACTCTTTAAAAACTTTGTTCACTGAAGACTGGGAGAGTCCTACGTTATAGTCGTTATCAGTATGCGCATCGTTGCTGTCAGTTTGGCACTGATGTTGATTTTTTTGCTTGTTCTAATTGGGAAGCAATTTCGTCCAAAACATATTTAAATGCTGGTTTGCTAAGCCTAATAAAGTAAGTGACAAATCTAAAAAAGAAAACGGATTTCCTTTTTAATACACATTTTTATATATCGGGTGTGTCATTTAAAAGCACAAATTTAAAAATGCAATAAAACAAAAACAGTTTGAAATTTTGCCAAATTTATTTTTTTGTTGTGAAGTAAAATTGTTCCGGTTAGAAATGAAATATTATTTCATTCATATGGCTGCCGCGGCTGGCCTCACAGTACCTCATTCGATCGAACCAATTTTCGAGAACTTTATCAAGTTAATGGGGTCGTATCTCGGCAATGGTATCACGAATGTTGGCCTTCAAATGCTCAATTGTCTCTTGTCTTTAACGGCGCCCCACAGAAAATAGTCCAGCGGCGTGAAATCGTAGCTTCTTGTCGGTCAACTGACATCGCCAATTCGGCTAATTAAACGGCCATCAAACGTTCGACGCAATAAACGACACGAGATGTGTGGCAAGTTGCACCATCCTGTTGAAACCAAACATCGTTCAATACCATGAAGAGCGGATACAAAAAATAGAAATCTCACCAAAAATTTTTATGGTGAGATAGTTGTCTCCATTGACCGTAATGTGTGCGCCATCCTCATTTTCAAAGAAATATGGGCCAATAATGCCTCCGCTCCACAAGCTAAACCCAAAAAGTCACTCGTAATGAGTTTATTGGCTTCTGTAAGACTACGTTTCGGTTTCCTAAACCACAAATACGGCAATTTTGCTTATAAACGTACCCACCAAGATGAAAATGTGCTTCATCCGAAAAAAGTTATTTTTTTTGTTTCTGTTGCAATTTCCAATCAATTGTCTTTGTTTTGGAAATAAATTTCCCATAAATCCCAACGTTGTTCGAGCGTAAAGCGATTCATTTCGCTTAGTGGAGATAATATACTGAATTTTGTGACAGAACAGAATGACAAGTATTGCCTAATTCGAAATAACCGCTGGTTGAAATTTAAACCGATAGATGGCCCACCCTATATGTTAAACCTATCCAAGCATATACTTAGCTTGCGTTTGTCATTAAAAATATGTCTGATTGTTGCCTTATTTGACTCCTAAATAAAATCATTTCCGCCAAACTTAACTCATCTTCTGATGAAGCTAAACTTAGCATTTTTTCTAGTTCCTTTAAAATTTAAAAACTATTTCTTTTATATTCGCTCCCACAAATTTATTTTTTGACATCTTATAACAGCGTGCCTCATAAATTTATAATTCTTTTTAAAAAATTCACGTTCTGCTGTATCTAACTTGCTACAAAATATTTAAGAGCCGAACAAATTTAAATGGTACCATTAAATATGTAATTCGAAGAAGAAGTCGACTAAAGTCGATATACAAATTCGACAGCCGTAATAAGGCTGATTTATTTGTTGAAAATATTTTACAAAAATAAATTTATAAAATACAATAAGAAAATGGTGTGGGCTACTAAGCTATTACACTATATATTATGAATATTATGAGTTTAAATTTCATTAATTAAATTGGCAGATCTAAAAGTGTTCCTAATTATGGTTGCTGATATTTTTTTATTACAATTTAATATTTCCTCTAGTGGCTCACTTGTATAACTTATGGAGTAAAATTTCAGTGTCCCTGCTGAGTTGTTTGTGGTAGGATAATCGCAATATACTGCTGTTGTGGAATTTCAAAAAAGTAGTTGATAAATTCAATTTTTGTTTTTTTTTTTTTTTTTTGCTCTAGTTAGAGATTTATAAACGCGAATTATTACGGATACATGTGGGGGCACTTCTGTTATTAAAGGCATTTTTGGCTGCTGCATCTGCTGATTGATTACCTTTAATGCCTACATTTCCTTGGATCCAGAGTAAAATTATTTCATTTTTTTATGTAGATTAGCCTAGTATGTACATATTTTCTATTCTTGCCATCAACTTTTATGGATTTAACTGCACTGAGACTATCAGTACATATTAAAGGTTTTTCTCGTCTCTTTGATGCATACGCTACAGCATACCTTATAGCCGCTAATTCAACAGTGAAAACTATATAGTAAGGAAGGATAGACTGCTTAATGATTTAAAAATTTTCGTTATTTTGTTTAATGGCAGCATAGAATGTGCTCCCGTTTAAAAAAGATCAATTGGTAAATCTTAAATGAAGCTCCTGAAATAACTTGGATTAATTCCATTTTTTAATCGTGTTTAGAGTGGTGCTAATTACAAATTTGGCGTTAGAGAGATTTTTACCTCTTGTAGTGCTCGCTTGAGGTGCATGTGGTATTTATGTTACTTTGGCATATTTGATTATGTGTTGTAAACTACAAGGATGAGGTACACTATTGTACAAAATAAAGATAAATTATCTTTGATATATTTCATCAGAGAAAAAATGAGACAAATTATTGTGAAAAAATTAATTGAATTTATTAATTTCGTTTACATTTCGGTGTAAAAAAACATAAAACTTATATATTTTAAATAAACTTTTTCAGCACAGCAACATAAATTAAAATTCTACTTGTCTGCAAACGCAAAATATTAGATGGCAACCACAGAAATTTTAAGGAATATTATAGTAATCAGTAATTAGTTTCTCCCCCTTTATTAAATATGACCTCACAAAATATTTTAGTCTTTGACGGAATTTCCAAAAAATTAACATTTCCTTACACATCTTTACAGGACATAAAACTGAAGCCGTTGTCGCAAACTATTAGGAATCTGCTAGTAAAAACTACAATACGGAGAAGGCTTAGCCAAAACAGTCAAAAAAAAATTTTCACAAAGAAAAAACCATTAATACGGCACGTAAATATAAGAAAGCCTTTGAATCGAGTGATTTGTCCAGATGAGTCGAAGTGTGGGCCGGTTTTCTCTCTTGAGAGTGGGTCGAATAGTCAGAATTGAAACAAAAGTGAACATTGTGTTAAGAGTAGTGGTATGGTCATGGGTTTGTGGTACTTTATCTTCCAACAAGATAATGACCCCAAACACACAAGTATGTTCGCAAAGAACTATTTTCAAGAAAACATGGCATGAAGCGTTTTAATTTATATTGTTTCGCTGCAAAAGTTTAATTTAAACATATAAGTCTACGTTTTTTATATTGAAACGTAATTAAAATTAATATACTAAATTTTTTAGAAATAATATTTAGTTTGATTCTTTTTTTCTCCGATGAAAGATAACAAAGATAATTTGCACTTTATTTTGTCCAATAGTGTCCTTGTCCATATACTTCCATATCTGCTTATATAATCCATGGCAGAGTTGGGTTTATTGCATTGAATTTAGTTAATTGATTAATGCAGCAATTGCAGCCACCACTAGTGGCAGATGGAAATAATTAACCACTAACTCAAACACTTTTAATGGTAGCGGAAATTGAGTGCAGTAAATGAAGCGATTTTAGTGGTAGTGGAAATTTAGTGCACTAAACCAGGTGATTTTAGTGGTAGTGGAAATTTAGTACACTAAATGAAGCGACTTTAGTGGTAATGGAAATTCAGTGTACTAAAAAATAAAAATCTCAAAATAACAATTAAATTGTGATTTTTATAATATTAGTTATAACTATTTCGGTCCCTGATAAAAGCAGATGTTATCTTTAAGATATTATTTTTCTATTTATTGGAATTTGGATTTGTTTCTTTTTATTAGAGATGAATGAAGTTGTAAATATAAATTGTCAAACTAAAATATGCGGCTCGAAGTTTATGATCGGTAGTAGTAATTTTCAGTAATCAGCAAAAATTTTCTTATAATGCAAATGAAATTTCATTATCACTAAACATTTATTTTCAATTTTACTGCAAATGCTAAATGTCTATTTATGGTTGGCTTAAACTAAGTATATATGTAATATAAAAGTATATATGTAATATATGTAATATAAAAGTAAGAGATATATAGCATTTTACTTTATACTCAAGGCAGAAAGCAAAAAAGAGAAAATTGAAAAAAAAACGACTTAGGGCGGCAAAAAATAAATACTACCTTGATAAAAGTTTCTGAAATAACTCCCGTGTGGCGGTTCCATTGTTGCGATTTAAGTTTTTTTAAGTTATTACATCTGTTGTTGATATTCCCTGTAAATCTTAGCGTCATAGCCACACGGGTGTTATTCCGGAAACTTTTTGATCAAGGTAGTATAAAGCTATACCGAAAGAACGACTTAACATGGCGATTGCCTGAGCAAGACTAGACTAATAGAAATATATTATTTTAGGTTTTAAATTCTAGTTAGTAAATATACTATTTCAAAATAAAAAAGTTGTTTTTTTAAATTCTTTTTCATATATATTATTTTAACTATTAACAGCTTAGCACATGATGTCGAACGTTATCGTTTCGAAAGACAATCAGCTGGGGCCTATTTAAAATAAGAACGTTAAGAGGAAAAGCAACTTTTTTTGCAATGAAAATTTGAGTCATTTGTAATTAGGCTTATTTTTGATATTAATTTTTATTAATTTAGCTTAATATCTTAACGGTTACAGAGATATCTGAATTTGGAAACCAGAACACTAACTGTACAAGTTTTTTTTTTTTTACTGTATACCATTTCTGTTTCTCATTTTTATGACATATTGATCCCTGTTACCAGAATTGAGACACAACAAATATTTTATACTTTTCTTTTGAAAAGTTTGTTGGTCTTTATCTGCTAAACTGTAATTTCTCGAAAAAGATTTTAAGCTGTCATGATAATTTCGGTACAAGTTTTTTCCGTAAACTTTGGAGAGCTGATAAATTTTGTATTTCAAATATTTTTATGGCAACCAAAAGTTTTGGAGGTACTCCTCCTTATTGTATCTTAAGTTTTTTTATTATAATCTGGGAAACCAGATGCAATTGCATGTTTTTCTCATGCAACCAATCAAGTCAGATGCAAATAATGTATCCGCTTCATAATTTTTTATGAATTTTGGCATCGATTTGATAGTGAATATTTTTGCATATTTTGCCCATAACAGCATTTATTTTGCATGTTTCAGTTTTAAGAGCATGTTTTTGATTTTTCCACATATTTTGATATTTCGTGCTCTAAAATATGTTTACAGTGAAAATATATATTATTTTCTGACCAAGTCATGGTTTTTTTAAATATCTGTCATTTAAAATTTTTTACGTCCTCTAGATCTAAATTAAGTTTATTACCATTTAACAGACGGGTGTGTTCTGTAAACCGAAAACGAATGAAATTGAAATCGAGCAAAACTTCAAAAGGCAAATAAATTTTAATTGTGGCAATTATTTTAAAGTTTTAATATTCAAAGAAGTTACATTAAACGAATTAAATTATATATATATATATATAGAAAATGATTTCATTCAAATGGCTGCCTCGGCTGGCCATGCAGTAACCTACACGTTCGGTCCAATTTTTAAGCACATTATCGATTGTGTGCAGCTGTATTTCACCAATGGCTTCACGAATATTGTTCTTTAAAGCGTCAGTTGTCTCTGGCTTGTTGGCGTAACACTTATCTTCGACGGCACCTCACAAATAATAGTCCAACGGTGTCAAATCGGAGCTCCGAGGTGGCCAAACGACATCAGCTCTACGGCTGATAATGCGATCTTCAAAAACAGGGCGCAAAACATCGAGTATAGCTTCGGCTGTGTGGCACGTAGCGCCGTCCTGTTGAAACTAAATGTTGCTAATATCCTCCTCTTCAATTTTTGTGAACGAAAATTCGTTCAACATGGCCCGATAACGATCGCCATTGACTGTAACGGCCACTCCTTGCTCATTTTCGAAGAAAAATGGCCCAATTATGCCTGTGGACCAAAATCCGCACCAAACTGTGACCCGTCTTGGGTGTATCGGCTTTTCAATGTATGCATGCGGGTTTTCAGTGCCCCAAATGAGACAATTTTGCTTGTTTACATACCCGCCAAGATCTTCATGTGAAAAGATGATTTTTTTTGGCAAAATCTGCATCTTCTGTAAGTCGATCGCAGGCCCAGATTCCCAACGTTGTTCAAGCGTATACACAACCATATTTGTTCAGCGGAAGGATTAAACTAATTATCTGTCAAATCAGACATGATATATTCTTCTAAAAATTGTGAAATTGTGAATATAAAAACTATAAAGTGCGATTCGAAAGCTTTTAACTTTCAAAATATGTTTGTTTTTTAAAAATATTTAACAAAAATGGTAAGATGATATAAGAAAATGCATTAAGAAACAATTGTAATGGATTTCAGTTGATGTCACTGGAAAAAAATGTAGCAAATGTTATATTAGATGTTATAGACACATTATGACAGGAAAGCATCAAGTTAAAATTCTTAATTGAACAAAACTAATCACTTTAAAATTGTACAACTTTCTGCCGATTCATTAAAGAAAGCCAAATCCATAAAGGTGTTTGACCCTAAACTAACGCACATTAAATGTATTACTCATTTACTGTATCACTTATGCGAATGTATTGGAGATGAACACGAAAATGTAGACAAAGTTATTGCAAGTGCATAGATAGTGCCCTTAAAAGCTCTTCCATTGCCGCCCGAAACAATTATAACTCGTTGTTTTTGTTGTAGCAGCCTCATATATATATATGGACGCTTCATATATATATATATATATATATATATGAAGGTCGGGGATGTCTATACACTAGATGCCTGGGCGGGAATGTCTATACACTAGATGGTGGTTTGGATATGGTGGTTATTGTTGGCGCACAGGTATGACATTCCAGTTGACATGTAGTTGATCCAGAGGAGACATGCGTAAGAATCTTGTGGTAGTCCTCAGAGCAGAATTCTGGCAGGATTGAATGTTCTTCCATTGCGTGCTACTAACATTCGCGGACCACAATGACATATTTTAATATAACCGGACGAATTTATTTTGCGCGTGTGTTGAAGTGTGTTTTCTAGTATAAGAGTATCGCCATTGCTTTTCGTTTGTGTGATTTTGAGACTCCCTGGGGTAAATTTAACTGTCTTTTCTGATATTGCCTGAGTGTTTTGAGTTCCGAAAGTGAGGTTAGATAGAGACTAACGGGTACGAGGTTACCATATTGTGTGTTGTATTTGGTATAGAACTGGGTTGTGACTCGTTGTGTGTTGTATTTGGTATAGAACTGGGTTGTGACTCGGCTAAGCGATTGTGATTGATTATTTTTAATTGACGCGACGGTTTTAGTTTTCACTACTGTAGTTTGTGACTGCGGTTGGTTTCCTGTTTGGTGTTGTTCATGTATTGACTGTGAGTCGTTAAATTTTGAATTGAATTTGGTTTGATTGTGCAGTATGCCCTCTGTGGGTATGGGCCGTAAGAAAATCAAGGGAGATGCCTCCGATACGTCTGGGACTGTCACGGATGAGTTGATGGGGTCTCTTCCTCCGCCGCGTACTCGTCTAACTCACACGGAGAGGGAGATGAGCAGCTCATGGTCTGAGGCTGATGGGGCGATAGACAATATTGTCTTCGCTAAGAGGTATAAGTCGGATGAGGCTATACTTGATACTGGCGTCGATATTCCTGCTATAACGGCGGTCCTTGCTGTTCCGGCAGTCTCTGCTGCTACCGTGGATTCTGCTGCTGCTACTGTAGTTACTGCTGCTATTGCGTTCGAGGAGTTTTCCCCGCTGCTTGCTCCTCCTAGTAGGCTGAGTAGGCCACGGAAGAAGGCTGTTGCTGCTTTTGCTGCCTGCATTACTGTTGCTCTTCCTTTGGAGAATGCTCGAGTTCCCATTTTAGACATGAAAGCCCGTGGAAGTCTGGCTCTGCTGGCCATTGTTGTATTAGGTGGCAGGTTGTATTACAATTAGTGTTGGGTAGTTCGTGTGCCGCGTATGCGAACAGTGCGGTCATGAATCCTGGCAGTGCCAGGAGCCCCCCAGGTGCAGAAATTGCATCTTTAAGAGACTCCCCGCCCAATATATGCGGGTATGGTTGCTCGGGCGAACGCGAGACATTAGAATGTTGCGTCTCCTGCAGATCAACTGTCAGTGGTCGTATGCTGCTGTGTGTGAGCTGGAGAAGGCTATGCGTCGAATGCGCATTGTTCAAGAGCAATACACTGGTGCCGGTGGTAGGGTACCGGGGGATATGCGCGTGTTTACGGACACTGTGTGTAAGGCCGCGATAGAAGTGAATGACGATGACTTGACTAGCCAATGGGGGATCTGCATTCATGTAGGAGGGCGGTTTGTGGTGATGGTGGCTAGTATCTGTTGTAGGCATGGCGCTCCATTGGAACCCTATCTAGGGTATATGGATGTACTACTCACGGTTAGTACTATCCGGTTATCCTCGGCCTTGATTTAAATGCATCCTCCCGTATATGGTTCAGCAAGATGGCTAGACTAGCGTCTGGCCATCCGCACCTCATACAAGGAGAGATCCTTAGTGAGTATTTGCTCTCGAAAGATTTGAGCATAGTGAACGAGCCGATTGAGCTATATACTTTCGATGGATCAATGGACATCAACGACATTGAAGTGACGGCTGTGAATGGGGAAGCAATGACTGCTTTTGACTTTAGGTGTAGGGTATGTGACGATTGTGGGATAAGTGACCATAATCTCATTGAGATTGCGATCACTTATCAATAATGTACTCGGGAGACTGGGGACGTTAAACGGTGGCGAACTCGCGACGTTGACTGGGACCTTTATCAGAGTTTAATTAGGGAGACATTGTCATCGGTGCCAATTGATGACTTCAGGCTACTGACGATAGACGACCAGGATGCTGTGATAGAACTGTCGGCATCTGTGGCGAATGATGCGTTGCTGAGCTCGTCGTGCGAAGCCCAAGAAGGTCAGATGGTTGGAATTATGCGGCGGCATGTTCGACACCTCCGGAGACGCTCCCAGAGGGGTAGGCATGCCAATGTTGAAGGCCTAGCTCAGCGTAGATTAGACTATTTTAACAGCCTTAAGACGTACAAGGACAGCCATGTGACGGTCAACGAGGACGAATGGAGGAGTTTTGTACGGGACAATAGGAATGACCCCTGGGGTAGGGTATCGTATCTACCGGAGTAGGGTGTATCAGGTGGGTAGGGTGTTGGTGACACCGTGTTGTCATCATGGAGACTGTACGAACGCTTTATTGGGGGTGTTCTGTCCAAGGGTGGAGTCAATTGGTTATCCTTCTCCCGAGGAGATAATTGATCCTCCTAACTTGGAGAGATCGGAAGTGGAAGAGATCGGGTTAGGAGTATAAGGTCGCCAGGTTTGGACGGGTTGACTGGAGAGATGTGTAAAAACATCTGGAAGGCTATCCCTGAATACCTGGTAGGTGTATCAATGAGAGCTATTTCCCGAAGGCATGGAAATGTGCTCGCGTTGTGGTGCTTATTAAGTCTCCAGATAAAGTGAGGTTGTAATCCTCGCTCTTATCGGGGCATCAGCCTCTTAGTATTTGGAAAAGTGCTGGAAAGAATCATGGTGTACAGACTTAAAGAATGCTACAGCGAGGGCACTTCATGTCACCAGTTTGATTTTAGGGAAGGTAAATGCATGGAAGATGCTTGGATGTTGCGTCAAACAATCTACTTAGAAGTATGTGCTTGGCCTTTTTATATATTTCAACCCCCACTCATTAGAACTGGTGATAACAGCATTCGCTATGTGACTCGTTTCAGGTATCTCGGAATAGTTATGGGAGAGCGTATGACCTTCTACGTTCATATCACGCATGTTAGGCATAAGTTGACGGCAATTGCCGGAAGGATTAGGCGCATACTACGAAGTGATTGGGGTCTAGGCAGGCGTACCGTCCGTATCATATATAATGGGTTGTTCGTTGCCTGTGCGGCGTATGGCGCTTCTGCGTGGTACGAGACGATCATGTCTGTTGGTGAACGGAGCAAGATTCGCATTTGTCAGAGAATTGCGCTCTTGACATGTCGAACTGTTTCTACCGACGCTTTGCAGGTTCTTATTGGTGCAGCGCCTCTTGATTTGGAGGTAATACGTCGCAGTATTGCTTTCAGAATCAAGAGAGAAATGTCGCTTCGAACGCGTGACTAGCTGTCTGCTTCTGATTTAGACATGGTTAGAGATAGGTATAAGGCCCTTTTGCAGGGGTGCCTCGTAGATAAGTGGCAGGCAGGATGGACGAACAGTAACAATGGAAGGGCTACATATTAGTTTATTCCGAACGTAACGTTCGTACAGGAACACCCAGACTTCGGCTTAAGCCTGGGGTTCATACTGGCTGGACATGGGTCTTTCAATGCAATTTTGCATGGAATTGACATTAGGGATTTAGATAGTATAGGTATTACTCATACTGAGGCGGCTGGGGATTTCAGGTGTTTGCAGGGAAATCAGGCTCTTGAGAGGTTGGGCGTTTTTGCACTTACTGTATTTGATAGGAGAAGACGGAACGCTAGGGGTGGTACTACCTCCTCTACTTCCAATTCGGGGCTCACTGAGTTGGCGTCTCTGTCGATTTCCGGCTCATTGACACATGGCAGTATGCGTTGTTTGTTTGGTTGGTCTGCAGCCTGTTTTGATCCTGTTCGTCTCCGTCATCTGGCCAACGAGCTGTTCCTGTTTGCTGTGTTCATGTTGCTGTTTGTTATGTTGTTGCTGTTTCCTGTTTAATGTTTTTCACCTTTTTCTTGTCCACCAGTCCGGAGTCGTTTGGGACTTACACTGGTAGTACCATTATGCTACGAAGTCTGATCGGCGGGTTATTTCTGGTACCGCGGGTGTCGGGAGCCCCAGGGACTTCGGTCCCTGACCGACTATGATGAGGCCCTCAAGTGGGAGCAACGTGGTGGCTGTGGTTTGGAACCAAATCGCGGGGTGAGCTATGCTGGCTCGGTGTTACATCCTCAACCGGGTGCCGTGACCCAGAGATCGATAGGAGTTTAGATAGTCTCCGACACTTCATCAAGTGGAGGTCATGTCCAAATAACATGGGTTCGAATTGGTATTCACTGGTAATTTTAGTTATAGGTGGAGGCGTGGGTGGATGCATTGTATTTACTCGTGCTTTGGCACCGTGGGGTAAAGTCCTAGGACAGGTACTCAGGTTAAGCAACTGACTCATTCCCGCCTTACATCAGTAGACATTGAAATGACAAAAAACTCAGATATTAACTCAGACAGGATTACATTTGAAAATGTAAGCCAATGTTTGTTGTGTATTATTGCCTTATTTACTGCATATTTTATGCGTATAAAACACTTTTTTAAGAGCATGTTTCTGGTTTTCTTGATTATATTATTATTTTTTCTTCCTTAAAATTACTATAAAAATATATGCATAAAAAGATATTGACTTCTTCACAGCGATTATTATCATCACCGTTAAAACGATAAGTACAAATTGTCAAAAAGGGGAAAAAACTAGCAGGAACTAATTAAAAATCCTACAAAAGGCTACATTAAAAAACGATCAGAAAAACTGATAAGTGCTAGAGTCAAATTTATACTTTAGACTCATACAGTAGCGCTGTTGATTGCTCTTGAAAAGTGCAAAAAACTTAATTCAATGCCACTACTGACTATCCTACAAAGTCGTGCGAATATGTCAAACAAAAATCTGATAAATTTCTATCCTACATGAGAAAATCGAAACTTAATGTATGATTGGATGTCACACTGTCATACAAAAAAGAAGCAAAAACATATTCATCAATGGAAACTCTGATCCGACAGAAAATACTATTTTTTGAAAATATAGAAAAATTATCAAATCGGACACACAAAAAATTTGTCACACAAATCCACTTTTTGTCCACGAAATGTGCGAAATTAGATGCATATGTAAAGCGTAAAATGAACAAAAATAGTGTAAAATTGCTATTTGTCCAGGTATATCCTTCAAAAATAGGTTATTTTCAATTACCTCATAGGAACTATTTTCAAAACGCACAGAGCTATTTATTTGGTCTCAATAGCCTTTACAGTAATAGTAACCTGGCTGTGTATCGCAGTCACAGTAGATTGACATCGTTGAAGGCTAATTTAAGTCGATGCAATAGATAAAATATTTTTTCCATTGATTTAAGGACGAATGTACTGATACTTTTGGTCTGTATTTAGGTAGTCGTTTGAGCTATTTTCTTAGCTTTGGCAAAAATACGACCATAACCTCTGCCCATTTCCTAGGTATATGTCCTAGTAGTATTGGGCAGAAATAGCTGCTTCTATCACTACGTTTTCCAAAACTACGAAAATGAGTGTCCAGCAATAGTTTACTGGTCTTATTCGAATTCCTGGTGTAGCAACCATCTGGCCTTTTCAGAATACATTGCCATTCGAGTGGTGCTTTATTGAAGTATAACTGCACTTGAAAGATCGGAAATCTTGAATAATCTCGCCCTCTTGGACCTATTCTATTAAATTGAGCTCTGTATGAAGCCCAATCTCTCAATTTTCCATCAAGGAACGTTTCTCCGATGCCTTTTTACCTTTAGCTTGCAGGTTTCATGGAAGGCTGAAATAATGTCATTTTGAAGCCTGTCTGCCTCTTTTCTTATTGCGGATTCCTTTCAAAGAGGAATTTTTATTTGCTTTGCTAGGAAAATTTTAACATCAAATTGCGTTATTCCATATAGTGTTTTAAAATCTCCCTTGAATAAAGCATTTCATAAAGGCAAACAACGAATCTTTATATAATATATTTTTATAAATAAAGCTGTTAATATTTTTATAAAAAAATATTTTTTCTTAAAATCCTTTAAATTTAAGTTTCGGTGCGAATCGATATAGTTTGATTCATTTTTAAAACAATAAAACATGGTATAGGCTTTAAGGCCTCTTTAAGGCATCGATTCCTATGTGAAGTCAAGCATAGCTTGATAAATAAAGGATTTGAAGTAAAAAGTAAATAATATTAAGAATAAAGATAAAGTTCCGTAACCCATGTTTTGGGTGGAACTGAAAACAGTCGACTGGAGTCAAAAAATATATTTTTGGAACGCAAACAGAATCCGCCATCACAAAAACGAACTTGAATATTAAAAAAAACAAATGTGTCAATTCTGAAGGAAACGAATGTAAGGAAGAAGAAAGTTAACTATCGGTACAGGAGAATATAAAATGTAATAATAATAGAGAATATAAAATGTAATAAAATGTATAAGAAGTGACGCCAAGGTGTAAAGAATAAATATTAAATAAAAATAAGTATAAGCATAAAAAGTTAAAAAAAAATGTTTGATTTTTAATATTTGAACTGCTACAACACCAGAAGTGGAATCTAACTAATCTTGTCTGACAAAAATGCATTCAATGCGTTTACTGTAAGGGAACTGAAACGTTCCTTGGAAACAATAGGTGAAAAAACGATAGGCAATAAGAATGAACGAATCCTACGTCTATGGGAATTAAGAAAAACCAGCGAAAGCTGCATTGACCAAATGAAGAAAACTATAGCAGCAGAAGTAGAAGATTACACCAGCGACGGCGAAGCAAAAAGTGTAGATGAGGAAGGCTTAAGCGACTGCATAGTTGGTGCAGAACTAATAAAAGATGCCAATAGAAAGACCTTTTATGAGAAAACTAAAATGAATGAGCAAGTGAGTGGTACACAAACGAGATATTTTAAAAAGGATGATGTATAAACGCGTGAAATTATAAAAAAACGACGCCACTGACAAGAATAAAATGGTACAGAATACTGCATCAATGGGTGCGGTTTATAGAATCTTGGAATCAGAAATTGTCGAATACCTTATCACACGTTGCGTTCGTATGTACAAACACAGTGCTTTGAGATAATGAGGACGATTAAGTAAGAAATTTATTATGTATATTCCATAGATATAATAATAATTTTAAAACTTTGTTAGGAAGTTCAATTGATACCGGCAGTCCGATAAGTTATATTCGCAAGCAGCCTCCTTTTTATTATTAACGGAAAAGACTTGAATTTTGAGTACTATGGAATAAGTTAAAGTTTACTTATTATTTTAGGTAAAGTGTAATATATTGTTACGTTTTAACCTTTTTTAAAACGTTTGAGTATTTTTTAAATAAATACCACGTTGTTGTTTTACAGTTTCTATTTCCTCACTTTTACTTTATACACTTTATCTTAATGAGCAATTTATTTATCTTGCACTTAATATTCGCTTACACAACACTTTTATTTACGCCTAACCACGACTTTACTTTATGACTGCAAAACGATAACTATATCGACTTAGGCAAATCAATTTCCTTATATACCTAACTGCCTACAGTTTTGAAAGTTCCGGAAATGTCTCAAACGCTCTCAAATCCTCTATTTTATGTCCGTTAATTTTAAACATGTAGGATTTTGTTACCTAAAGATGGTCGAATTGGCAATGCCCTCAAATACACAAATCAGTACGTCATTACAAGGGTAACACACAACAACTTTGACACAAACCAATAGACCAAAATCCCATAATACAGGCACTGATGTGGTGTATTTTCGTTTTAGTTATTTTTACTTTTATAACAATATTATATGAAAATAAATGTATTGGATTAAAATTATTGTAGTACCAGCACTATGAAGTATTCTATGATATTAGGGAAAGATTTTTTGAGAAAGACTAAGTTAAGGTTATACAATATGGATGATAAATTTGCGAATAAGTCTAGTAGTTGAATTGAATTAATGGCGATTGATATTGAGAGCAATGAGAGTGTCCAGATAGTAAATAATTGTATTAGTTGTAAAGATAGGCAAACATTTTTAAGAATTTTAAATAAATGTTACAGAAATGATATACGACACGATGTGCCTGAGATTAAATGTGAGATGAAGTTGAGGTTAGCTTTTGAAAAGCCGTCCACTTCGTACCAAGTAGATTGTCGTATTATAAGAAGGAAAAATTGCAAGAGATTTTGCATAATATGTTGTCAAGGGAAATTATTAAGTCAAGTAACTCAAAGTATGCGTCTCCAATAGTAATAGTCCACAGAAGACCTGAACTTAGACTATGCGCCGATTATCGTAATTTGAATAAAGTTACATTGAAAAATTATCCTCTGTCACTTATTGATGATTTACTTGATCAATTGGCAGATAAGTCTATATTCCCTTTATTGGATTTGAAGAGTGCTTTTTATCAGGTTGATATGAGTGAGGATTCGGTTAGATACACCTCGTTTGTGACACCAGTGTGACAATATGAGTATTTGAAAATGCTGTTTGGTTTTAAGAGTTCGCCTTCATCAATCCAGCGATTTGTCAGTCAGGCTCTTGGTGATTTGATACGTGAGGGAAAGGTAGCGATATATAGTGATGATTTGTTGATGGCCACGAAAAGCGTGGAGAATATTTGGCAATTTTGAGTCGGGTTTTTGATAGATTGGGGAGGAATAAGTTGGAGCTTAGACTAGATAAATGTAAGTTTCTGGAGTCTAAGAGTAGATATTTAGGTTATAGAATTTCGAGAGAAGGCATTCGACCGGATGATGGCAATATTGAGTCCGTGATTACTTTTCCAATACCACGTAATTCTAGAGGTGTTCCTATTTTAGAAGGTTCAATAATGATATTTTTCACAACCTCTACAATCTAGTGAGAAGAATTCGACTTTTCAGTTCGGCGAGAAGGAGCAGAGATGTTTTGAATCACTGAAAGGAAAGTTAGTAGAAACGCCTATTTTATCAATATAAGATCCATGACACGAAACTGAGTTGCATTGTGATGCTAGCAGCCACGGCTATGGGGCGGTGCTATCAGAAAAAAAAGATGGTGGAATATTTCACGCTATATTTTGTTTTTTAAGAAGGACGACTGACTGAATCCAAATATCATAGTTTTGAGCTGGAGAATAGCCATTATTTATGCCTTGGAAAGGTTTAGGATATATTTGCAGGGAAATCTATTCGAAATTGGGACGGATTGGCATTAACGTTGAATAAGAAAAAAGTTAACCCTCGCAAAGCCAGTTGGGCTCTGAAATTGGAAAATTTTCATTACACATTAGAGCATTGCAAGGGGGAAAATATGCGGTATGTGGATGCGTTGTGTTGGTATTAGAGGAGAATATTTTTGAACAATATGTCAATATGTCAACACAAGGATGCGGATATAAATAAGAAAATATCACTTTTCGAAAGGAAAGAAATTGGATTTTATGAGATGTGGAATAGTCTTGTTTACAGAAACTAAGGTGATACAATGTTTTACGTGCTGAGGAACATAGAAGGGAATATTTTACCAATGTATTATGATGATATGGAGCATTTGGGAGGTGATAAGGTATCAGACAGGACAATTAAGGTCATACTGGTCTCCACAATTGATGGAAAATATAAGGGATCATATTAAGAGTTGTCTAAAGTGTATTGCATTTACCGCGAAGGGCGGTAAGCATAAAACGTTGTTGCACAAAATTCCAAAGGGAAACGTGTCATTTGGGACGTTGAATATCGGCCACTTCGGCCCTGTTAATATGATAAGGGCCAAGAAGAAGTATGTATTTCTGGTTGTGGATGTCTTTTCCAAGTTCTTAGGACTCTATCCCGTTCACTTCACCAACATAAATGAGGTTGTACGTTGTTTGATATCGTATTTTGCGGACTATAGCAGACCTTCGATTATAGTATCGGATAGGGGCAGCGCTTTAACTTACAGGGATTTTGAGAACTTCCTTGAGAAAAATAATATAAGACATACTTATAAAGATTGTCACTGCCTCGCCACAGGCTAACGACCAAGTGTTTAGCTCCAATGATTGCTAAATTGACAAGTGCGAGGAAGGATCATTGCTTAGATGGCGCTTTATCCGATATAGAATTTGCGATGAAGAATACGGTTCATAGGAGTATTGCACAGCTCCTGGCGAGTTACTTTTTGATGTTAGACGGAGTTGTAGACTAGTGGACTTTTTATATGAAAATTTAGATGAGTTGGACGACTTGGAAGCCTGGCGAAATTTGCACCTAATTCGTGATTGTGTGTCCAGAAGGATGGAAAAATGTCTAGAATATAACAAAAGCTGAAAGATCGTAGTTGTGTTGAGAAGAACAATATAGTGGATTATGTCGTTATAAAGAAAAACGTTTATATATTAGTTCGTGGATTGGAGTTAAAATAAAATAAATCTTGTGTTTGGTTTTTTAATTTATAACTCTTTATTTAACTCTATTTTGTGTTCCACTACTCGTAACCTTTTCACGAGTAACAACAATTTATATTCTTAATTACACTCTGTTTACTACTTTGTAAACAACAACAATTACTCGACAGATCTTTCTATTTAAAGATCTTCCAAACCGATCGTAGTTACAACTTATGTTCGATCGCAACCTCTTCAACCATAGTTATCCATACTTAACCCTCTTTACTGAGTTGGCTCCAACTAAACTGGTCTTTACAACTTGAGTTTAAACCAACAAACTCTACTTGCTGAGTTTACAACACGTAAACTGTCTTCACACTGAGTTTTACTACACATAAACTAAACTGCTGTCAGCAAAGATGTGCTTTCTTTTTTATATAAACATCTACCTCTTTAAGTTATTGTTGTTTTGTTGTTGTCTATTATTTCTTTTCTGTCTGTTTTGTTTTTGCCCTTTGTTTGCATTTGCAAGTAAGCTCGACGTTGTTTTTAGTGACTTTTGTTTATTTATTTTTAGCAATGTAACAAACGACAGGGGTGCCAACCTTATATTCGTAACAGTACTTTTTGTTAGTGAAACCAAAAATGAAGAAAAAACAAAACAACAAAAACAAGAAACTTTGATCAATTCAAAACACCTAAAAATAAATAAAAGTACTTTCAGTTAGTGAAATCAAAAAAGAAAAAACAGGAAACTAAGCATTCAACATTTTAAAAAACTACTGCGCTGTGAAGTTCAAAAGGGAAATGCAAAGACAACGAGGCCATAAGTACTAAATCCTGAACGTTCCAAAAAGGCGTAAACAGCATAACAATTGTGATAGACAGGAGCCCCCCAGTATCCGCTTAAGCGAAGCAAAAAGGACGGCATTAAGTTCCCGCCAACTATCCGAAACAAAAATGCAGATCATCATATTCTTCTTCCTCCTGCATTCCACAATTATCCTATCCGCCTCCAATGCTGAACTACAAATTCTTACTTACTCACTCTCCACATTGTAATTTTGACTGAGGGAATGACAAAAATTCAAAATGGAACGTTTAAGGTCATACATTTAATTAATTTAGACGAGTAGCAGATTCTTTAGCGAAATAAAACATTCATTAACAACAGTAGTCATTTAATACAAGCCACAGAAATGATGTTAGAATCATTGCAGGTTAAAGATTAAATAAGGAAAAAAATCATTAAACCTAATTATCACTGGTTCATCTGACCACGGTGATTTCGAAATACTAAAAAAGATATTTACGAATTAAAATTAAACAACAGTAAACAATCACGAATGAAAATTTTACTGAAAAAATAAATAAATTAGCGGAACATAGAAATACAATAAGAAGTTAAGATCCAATTAGCAGTGATGCTACAGTCAGCATGCAAACTAGATTAAGATTAGCTAAGGCAAAGTTGCAAAATATTAAATATGCCATTCAATGGACAAAAACTAATGTAATAAATTCTATAATACTAAATGAAAAAGATATAAATATTGTCACTGAAACTTTACATAAAGAAAAATTTCATGTATATTAATCGAAGAGGCATTATAATATGCCAATGTAAAGTTTTATCAAAGATTCTACTTTATTGTATGTTTTAAAAATTGCACTTACTTTTGAAGAAACTTGTACTAAAATATTAACAAAACCCGTAAAAAAGGACAATAAAATTATAAACATAAATTTTGAAGAAATTAAAAAAAATCAAGATGATATTATAGCTATTCAAAACGCCACAATGATAGAGGAGATAAAGTCAGGTATAATTCTGAGTTTCACGGACAAGTAAATAATCAACCAGTGAATGGAACATATTTGGTAAATTTCCAAAATGAATCCGTAAAAATCAATAATAAGACTTTTAGATACTTGGAAGCTTCAATAATATCAATTTCACTATAAGTAGTGCAACAAATTCCTATAAAAAGCAATATATCAATATATATGATTTGTGTCATTATGTTTATTTTCACCCCAACTTTAGCTTCAGCCAGATTTATATGCAAAACAAAAGAAAAAATAGTATTTACCAACACTTAAAATACTAAAATTACTAAAGAAAACAGTATAAATATCAGATCAAATCAAGATACTCCTATAGAAATTATTTCATTTAATAAAATGAGAAATATTTAATCAATTAGTAGGTTGTTAAACATAGTGAATGCAAACCAATTAAAACAATAACTAAAAAATACAAGATCAACAAAATAACCAAACAATTTATGACCCACTTAAAAGTGAATTAAACCCGCTTGTTAAAAAACTATAAGAAAGTAAAATTATTATTGTAAACAAAGTATTCATGCACTTAAAAATTTATATTTAGTGAGTAAAACAAAAAATGTTGCAAACAAATAGCCAAAATTAGAAATGAGTAAGAATTTTGTATTTAATTAAGAAAATTTAACTTTGAAGTCAGATACAATTTAGACAAAATAAAGAACTGCCGCAAGTTGGTCAGCCAAATAATATAGTATTGTGTTTTTTAGTATCCTATTAAGGATAATATTAACTGATATAAATAAGGACTGAATTTGATATTAAGTGGTCAACCCTCCTATTGAATGTTTCTGAACAAAATATTCAAGCTGAATCATCATTGGATACCGCTTATAAGTCCGATAGAGTTCGAAAATAAACTCAAGTTGGTTGGTCAGCACGCTCTCTATGAAATCAGAATTAATAGATTACACTCCGCAGATGCAGAACAGAAAGGGAAGAATACGATCGTTGTAATCTGTTTTCCACTCGAGTAATATGATTTAACCATTTGTATTGTGTATATAGCTCTTTAAACATCTAGAATTATTGATTTCTTTTTTGTTTTATGAATTTCCAGCGAATTATAATTTAGTTTACCTGAGCAATGCTTATGTAAAAGAGAAATTTTTTTTAAGTTTTCTACATATGTCTCTATTTGGAGCGATTTTTTTAATTTTCTATTTTCTGCTGACATGCATGCAGACTTCTATTATAAGTTTAAAATAAAATAAAAAATTTGTAATATTGCCTGTCATGTTTAATCTATATCTTCAGTTCCAACTTATTGTTAATCTTATTTAGTTCCTTTTTTACAGCTATACTTTTAATTATCGTATTAATAAATATTCTTCCTCTTAACATAACATATATATATGTATATATATATATATTTAAATATATATATATATATATATATATATATATTTAAATATATATATATATATATTTAAATATATATATATATATATATATATATATTTAAATATATATATATATATATATATTTATATATATAATAATATATATATATATATACATATATATATATATATATATATATATATATATATATATATGTATATATATATATATTTATTATTATATATATAAATATATATATATATATATGCTATATATATATGCTATATATAAATATATATATGTATATATATATATATATATATATATATATTATTATATATATAAATATATATATGTTTCTATATGTAATATATATATATATATATATATATATATATATATATATATATATATATTTAAATATATATATATATATATATATATATATATATTTATATATATATATATATATATATATATATATATTTAAATATATATATATATATATATATATATATATTATATATTATATATAGATATATATATATATATTTATATATATAATAATATATATATATATACATATATATATGTATATATATATATATATATATATACATATATATATATGTATATATATATATATATATACATATATATATGTATATATATATATATTATATATATTTAAATATATATATATATATATATTATATATATTTAAATATATATATATATATATATATATATATTATATATAGATATATATATATATATATATATATATATATAATAATATATATATATACATATATGTATATATATATTTATTATATAATAATAAATATATATATATATATATATATATATATATATATATGCTGAAGTCAATTTATTCTAAACTTTTAATATCTTGATAAAAAATTTATATATTTCATAGATTTATTGCGTGCAAATGAAGACAGTAATGAACTTGTGACACTAGCTATTGATAGTTGCCTGCTAGAAACATATAAATTAAGCATCTCTACAAAGTACTACAAGACACAAGTTTTCCTTTTTGAATGTGAAGACCTAACAACCATTTCCAAGGCAGTAAAAAACAGTATAGAGGGTTCAATATTCTATTTTGATCCGGATGATGTAAGTGATTATGTGATTAATGTCAATGCGTATTCAAAACGAATTAGATATATTTTGTATATTTAGAAAAAGTTATTTGTATATGTATGCACATAGGCCTATTTTTTGGTTAGGGGCTGTCGAGTGGGCTGTCTGGATTTATGTATCGTTCCTTACCTTCGATCACTTATAAGATAATAGCTAAGTTTAATATTACCCGATTTTAATATGTATCTATTTTATTTAAGTGAGCTCGTCCAAAAACTTTATATACTATAAAGAAGGTGGGGTGTGTAGTGGTTAAAGTATTCGCATTCAATGCAAGCAGCCCATTTTAGCGAACAAAAGAAAAATTTTCATTGTGAATTCCGTTTTTAAATAATTAAGATACTTCAGTCACCCTTCAGATGATCCATTCTAGGTGCTACCAATCTCCACTCCCTTCAGAAGAAAAAAAGGAATATCAACTACAAAACATCATTGGAAGGGTCAGACAACGCCACCTCTTAGGTAAAAATTGAGAAAGAAAAAAGGCAGAAGTCTATGATAAGCAGCAGCAGCAGAGCTTCGAATCACCACTAGACCAAATATACAAAGAGCGTTGTTTCTAGGCAACGACATCATCTATCCTAGGCATCTTCACAGTAGACCGATTACCTGCTTAGTTGCAAGTCAATAACTGATTACAAACAAACTGAATAAAGGCAAAAAGATATCTTCCGGTAGTTATACAGTTGCTTTATAAAGTGAGTGCTCACTTATTATTTACGACTTCAAATTATTTTTCTAAAAAAATCTCTGCTTTTAATTAATAATTAATAATTGTTTTTATTTATTATAGTCATTCATTATTAAAACAAAAATAACAAAAAACTTTGCAGAATGTATTAAGAAAAAATAAAAATTATATTGACATCAAAAAGTGAGCTCACTTTAAATATATTCTAGAACTAGCTAAAGCCCGGCGTGCTTCATTACCCCAATCTTAATTGTTATCTCATTTATTATATAATCCAAACATTATGTAAGGTAGCTTATATATACTTACAGAATGACTGTAAAATCTGTTTTTAGCAATATACAGTCCTCCAACACACACATTAATTTTTATATAGTATATGTAAATAGGTAGATTTTACTCGGTATGATTTGTGCAATACCCGCTTTTCGGCTGATGTCGAAAACCCAGTCATTAACTAATGGTATTTATTGTCCACGACGTTGCTTGAACTAAATTTAGAAACTTCTGGTATTGCCGATTTCAATATATATTATTATTATTTGCTATGCGGTGGTGATACCACGCCTACTTATCCAATTTCATCCGTTTTTCGACTGATGGTTTGTATTGACTACGAAAACATGTATAATTGCTTCAAATCTTTTTGAAATGGAATTTACTAGGTTTTTGCAACTTCGGATGCAATTCTATCTTTTAGAGCACAAACTAAATAATTTTTTTTTTCAAATTTCCGTTTCCTGATTGTTTTGTCTAAATGATCCCATAGCTTCTTGTTGTGCTTTTGAAGTTATAAATAAAAGTCAACAATTAATATTTAAACAAGGTATTTTAAGTTATTAAAATAATATGATAATAAGACGCGTTCTGTTCAGTTGGTTTTAAAAATGAGGGATGGCATTTCATTTTAGTGATGTCAAACTGTAAAGATCTTGGCAGGGCTACCCTTAACATCTCCCTTCTTAAGGTTGCTTTGGTGATCTTGGGTTAGGCTTCACAGGTTGTGTTCGAGCAGTTATGTGTTTAGGATGAAGTATGACTTGTGAAGTTAGAGGTGTAATAAATTATTCCGATGTTGGTGATTCGATTCTGAATTCATTCGTTAGAATAGCCAAAGGTAGTTTATCGTTTTGATTTGGTAATAACTCCTGTTGGCGCTCTAAATTTCAGTTGATCGACATAAGCTCTAACAAGAAAATTTCTATCGTCGATTTGTATTAAAACATTATAAATAACATTGCCGACTCTTTCTATGATTTCTCCTGGTACCCAGAAACTTTAGTTTTGTTAAAAATTTTTGCATAGATAAGGTCACTTGTGTTAAAAGTTGAAAGTTCTGTATCTTGCTCTGTTCTTTTTGTTGCATTGGTTTTCCATTTTAATGTTTGGAAGTGAATCATTTTGCGCTGGCTTAATTAAAACATCAAGGATGGTTCTCATTGTATGTCCAATAAAGGATTCTGCTGGAGACAGTTTATTTGGAGTATTAGGGTTAGGAGGTGAGCGATATACTTTCAGAAAAGTTTGCAGTACTTTGGTAGACGTTCTTTCCTTATCGGATTTTTTTTTATGTGTGTTTAAGGGTATCAAACAATTTTTCCGTTTGTCCGTTGGAGCTGGGATGAAATCGTACAGTTCTTGTATGTTACCTTTTTTATTGCACGAGGACTCAAAATCTTGTGAACAAAATTGGGTTCCATTGTCGGAAACAAGTTGTTCCGGATTACAAAATTGAGCACAAAGTTCGATTAATAATTTGATTGTTGATGCGATTGCCATTAGGGAGATCGATTATTCGACTTTTTCAAAAACCGGTTTTAAAATAATTCGAAAAACAGCAACTTAAAAGAAACCGGTTTTCGGTTAATAATTATTCATATAACCGGTTAACCTGTTCTTTTATTTAAATAAAATTTGTCTTAATTTTTTAAGCGCAGAGCTGGATCATGTCGTTTTAAACATAAGCAGAAGCTGAAGGAGACCTTAAAATTAAAGTGACAATCAATTAAAAATCATTCTAACAAATCTCATGAAAACTATTCCAAAACGGTGTCCGGAGGCAATAAAAACAAAGTTTATTACATAAAGTACTGATAGTTGCTTAGGTTACTACTACTCAAGGAGCTAATTTCTTTTTGTTGTTGTATTACTTGGTAGAGAATGGAATTAAAGGTTTGTTATTATAGTTATAATTTAGGAGCCTAAGATAACAAGAATTAAATGTTTTATTTTGAATAAATCTACTGGTAATATACGAGTCTTTAATTGCCACGACAAGCAAAGTTGCTTAGGTTTCGAACAGCTCTGTATGTAAATTCATGCACCACTTATTTAATAGCGTGTGAGTCACTGTGGTATGTAAGGTAAGTCACACACCTTTCAACCAATAAGTCGTCGGTTAAATTCTAGGCCACACCATCTGAAAATTTTCAACAGCGTATCATTATTATGTTTATTTTGCTGTGAAAAACTTCACTAACTAATATATCTGCCGTTCGGAGCCGGCGTTTGTGGGTCGCTTTCAATGAGTCTAGTTGATCATTCTGCATATATAAAAATCAATATTTATTTGCAGAAGATGAGAAAAAGTTATTGTTGCTCAAGTGTGCATATCTTTTCGATCTATCTTAGTTTTCACGTTCTTTGTGAGACGTTAAAGGTTTTCATATATAAAAAAGTAATCACTAAATTTATACAAATGGTTAGACGATGACCATATTTGCAATAAAAAATATACAAATGTATAAAAATTATACTTATTTAAATTAACCGGTTATTCGTGTTAAATTAACCGGTTTATTTGGTTTTCGAAAAATGAAAATTTTGAAAAAACCGTGTTCGACAAAACCAACATACAGGTCGAATAATAACCGTCCGATCTCCCTGGTTGTCATATTATTTGTCTCATAAATAACAGTATTTTAAGTGAGCGTCAACGATGTCAAGCTAGTATTTGCCTTTTTTGTTGTAAGTTTCGGTGTTTTTGTCGATGTTAGGCCAATAAACATTGCTTTTAGCGATGGTTTTGTTCTTTCAGATGTGATGTGTCCTCTATGAAGTTGTTTAAGTATTTCGTTATGAAAATTTTCTGGAACTAAGATTCTTGTGTTGAACATCAAAATATTGTCAACGTGTGAAAGTGATTCTCGTATATTGGAAAACGGCATAATTATTGTGTCCACATTTTTACTGTTTTCAGGCCAACCATCGTTCATAAACTGTAAGATCTTTTGAAGTGTGACATAATTTTTTGTTTCTTAGAGAACCATGTTGTTTGAAACGGAAAGATTTGTCATAGATTCACTTGGGTGACATTTCATATCTTTATCAATTGAAATTGAAGCAATTATAAACTCGTTGGAATCTTTTTCGTGTTTGTCAATAAGCTTTGACAAAACGTCGGCATGGCGAAAATCTTGTGTATTGGTTTATTTTATTTGAAAGTCATATGCGAGTACGATTAGTGCCCACCTTTGAAGCCGATTGGCTGTGCATACCGGGATACCTTTTCTAGAATCGAAAATGCTAAGTAGTGGTTCATGGTCAGTTTGTAGAGCAAATCAGCAAATACTAGGCCTTCTTTTTCTATCTGGCTGTCATTTTTTTCCTCTGATGTCAGTGATCTTAAACATGATGTATAACTTTTATTTTGTTGTCTGGAAAAATGTGGTAAGTAACGGTGACGATTTCGTGCGAAGATGCGTCGGCTGCAACATGTATGGACAAATTTGGTTTGTAATGAATAAGAAGTAAATCTGAGGTTAGAATTTCTTTAAATTTGTTAAGTGTGTTTTGATATTGTTTAGTCCAATCGAATGACTGTTCCTTTTTAAACAGGTCATCTAGAGATTGGGTAACATTCTCAAATTTGTTACGAATTTGGCATAATAATTTATTGAACCTAAAAGCGATTTTACTTCGGCAATGTTTTCCGGAATCTTTAGTTTTGTATGGTCTTGATTTTATCGCGGTCAGAACGTATGCCCTAATTGATTATTTGACTCAAATATTTTATTTGAGGTTTGTAAAATTAACATTTTTCGAACTGAAATCGAAATCCAAATTCTTCGATACGTTTCAATCGACTTGTAAATATGCGTCAGATAAGTCTAGGTGACTGTCATGGCAATCAGACAAAATCTACTCTGGTGTAGGGAGTATTGATTTGATTCAATAATGTTATTTAGGCCAGTAGAGTAGTCTCCGCATATTCTCGTTTTATCATTACGTCGGTTTACAACAATGAGTGCAGCCCACTTGGACATATCGATGGGAGTTATAATTATAATTCCTGCTAATGCAAGTCGCGGTTTCGATTTCGTTCCTGACAGCATATGGTACATGGCGCTTAGGAATGAACACTTACTGTTTGGTAGTAATTGTATGTGAACTTTAGTTTTCATAGCACTTAACTTTTTTGTCAATTCGCCCATAGTTACGTTGCAGTTAAATTTTGCCTGAAAGTTAATTTTGTTGGAATTGACGTCGTTCGCTCCATCATTAGTTGCGGAAGCCTCATATTTACCAATAGCTTTCCAAGTTTCTGTTGACATGATTGATATGTTAGAGGCAATATCAATCTGAAGCAAACAGGCTGCTTATTTATTGTTCAATTAACATATTTACGCTGTTCCTGAAATCGTAAACGTTTTGTTGAAAATACGGCGTTTGTACGATGATTGGACTTTGTAGTGTGGAATTGTTTTCTTAGAAGTTTGTTGTTGTTGCAGTTGTTATCAAGTGTCTTCGGCTTGTACTCATTTTTAACACTGGAACAATAGTTATCTGTGTCTTATTTGATGATATGACGAGCATTTGTGTTCCTTAAATTTGCAAAATTTTACAAAATGTAGTACCCCACAAAGCCAACAGCGACTTTTGGGAATTTTGGTTGCAGGTTTGTTGTTTCTCTGCAAACTTGACCATAGCAAAAACTTGTTTCGATTGATGTTCAATCATGCAGTTGTCAGTGTTGAGGTCGATAATGTTTTGCGTTTCATCCACAAAGCGCAACCGTATTCGGATGTCGCTGTCTTTATTTGACTTGAGGCCCAACACAAAAATTAAACACTTGAACTAGTCAGTTTACATGTCATTTAATTTGAATATTTCGCACTATAAGTTTACTTTGCTTAGGTATTATCGTATTAGTCATCTGTAGGCCTTTGAAGCGTTGACTTACCAACGTGTCTGTTTTTCCAAAAAGTTTAAGTTTTTCTATGGTTTCTCTGGTGGTTTTTTTAGTAGAATGTAATTTTTAAATCTTTCATGTACAATATCAGACATTTTCTCGAAAGGAGTGCAACTTTCTTTTTTTTCGAGTGCGGCAGCTTCCCTTTCAAAAACGTGAGCATACATGTTGTACCAAGTTTGAAAATCTAAGCAATTTTCTGGTTTGTAGTGAAAATTCATCATCGAGTGAGTGAGAAATTCCATAAGCGCTGCTTTGGATGTATTTGCATGACTTAATGCTGATGATTCTCTTGTGGATTTCTGGCTCTTTATAAGCTTGGAAGGAAAATCCATCATCTGTATCTGTTGCTCAATTAATTGAACAATTTTGTCGTCGGACATCATTGGTTGGTTTTTTTTTCTGTCTCACTTCTGTTGTGATTTTGAAGTTAAAAATAAAAGTCAATAATTAATATTTAAACTAGGTATTTTAATTTATTAAAATAACAAGAGAAAAATACGCGTTCTGTTCAAGCGTGTTCAACACAGTGTATACAGTGACGACACACCAACAAAAATAACAACAACCATACAACAAATTTTACAACTCAGTAGGGATACACGAATAGTAAATATTAACATAATATAGCTACAGTATGCAAAACCCATATTCGTACACCCGATAAAAATAAAAAAATTTACAAAATATTTAACGCATAAGAAAATTTTTGAAAATTGCGTGTCTATTTATTGTTTTTATGACAAAATACAAGTAATACGTAGGTATCATATAAATCGACCGCTAGATGGTGGAGTATCCCCAAAAACTATTGAAAATATATGGGCCTATCTTGATCAAAATATCGGAAAACATGTCATTAAGTCACAAAAACAATTTTTCGATGCTCTAAAGTCATAGTGGGCCGCAGTTACTTCCTGGCACATCCAAAATTTATGGAAATAGATGCATAGCGCTTACAAGCTATTATTTCAGCTAAAGGTGGCCTACTAAAAAATTAATATTTATATTGTTACGTTTTAATCTTTTTAAAACGTTTGAGTTCTTTTGAATTGTGTTAAATAAAATAAATAACACGTAGTTGTTATTTTATTTTACAATCTCTTTATTCATCATCGTTATTTACGTCTAAACACGACTTTACTTTATGTCTTACAATTTTTCACAATGTCTTCAAAGTATAACTGAACTGCTAAGCGCGATGTACCACCATTTATAGCAAATCATCATAAATATCGAATATTTTTGTAGTTACTACAAATATATAATTACGTTAAATTCAAAAGATAATCCACAAAAAGGAATCAAACTGGCAACACCGTTAAACATACAAGTGGTAGCACTCTTAATAGCACAGACAATTAGGGCGGTGATAGACACTTAAGAACCTTGACACAAACCAATAAAATTCCATAATAAAGTTTATAGCTAAGACTACCACTGTACTAATTTAGTGTATTTTTCTTTAGGCATTGTGTATTTTCGTAACACTGCCACTCACTTAAGCTTGTTCATCCCGAATAGGCAGGCTCATTATCTTTCTTTCCATAGCTCGCCAGTCGCTCTAGATGAACCACTTTTTTTTGAACACGGACTATTGTTTTTCTGTATTCTGTATATCACATCGTTTAATTTATAGCTTGGGGGATAATTCTTTCTACCGCTGTGGGTTGTAGAGTAGAACCAGTTGTCCTTCATGAAAGCCATTAGTATTTGCTGCATGGATATAACTGGCTTTCATTCTATCGCTGACCATTCTTATGCGTGTGCGCACAAATTCCTGAAATTCATTCAGACTTTACTGTTTTTCAGCGTATTTGGTATTCCTCTCTGTGGTAGGCTTAACACCAAACTCTAAGTCACCAGGTAGTTTTAGCTCAGTCCCAAAAATCATTTTGGCAGGTGATCTAGATGTTGAATCAAGTTTTAGCTCAGTCCCAAAAATAATTTTGGCAGGTGATCTAGATGTTGAGTCATGGATAGCTGTTTGGAACGCCAACAGAAACCTTGGAATGTGCTCGTTCCAGTCTTTTTGTTGATCACTCACTACTTTTCGTAGGTACTCCTCCAGGGTTCCATCGTTCCACCATTCCATCAGACTGCGGGTGAAGCGGCGTCGTTCGAGTCTTTTTAATAACGTATTTCTCACACATTTCCATAAGCCGCCCGAATGTGGCCGGTGCATTATAGAGCCAAATGATATAACTTTAAACTGCCATAAGCCACCGTTCGCACTGAATGCGATTTTCTTCTTCAATCTCTACCTGCCAATACCCACTTTGTAGATCCAATGTAGAGAAAACCACTTCGTTCCAGCTAGCGTATCGAGCGTGTCATCAATTCTGGGTAGCGGGTACCTGTCCATTTTAGTAACAGCGTTCAGCTTCCTGTATTCTACGCAGAATCTTGTACTGCCATCTTTCTTTTTGACTAAGAATACAGGTGAGCTCCACGGACTCGATTATGGTTTAATTATACCGCTCTTCTCCATTTCATTGACCAGCTCCTTAACCTCATTACGTTTCACCAGAAGTATACTTTAGGGTGCCTGTTTTATCGGTCTCGCTTCGCCAGTAATGCAGTATTCTACATTAACTCTTATTTTTCGTGGCGAAAATACAGGCATGCTTCCTTAGCAGCTTTTTGGCTTTATTTCTTTCGAGAGCTGCCAATTCTAATACCCATTCCTCTACATTACCTTCAAATAGCTGCTGGTCCTTTGCTGACATATTGGCAGGTTCCGGCAATTGTTCGCTATTTATTATCCCTTCTACTCGAGCCCATTGGCCTACCTCGGAGTTTTCACAAATAAATTTTTCGTGGCCTGATAGATTGAGCACTCTCACTGGGATTATTCCATGTTTGTTAGATTAAATGAGGGCCTTTGCTGACAAGTCCACCTTAATTTCTGCAGCTTCTACTACCCACAAGCGATTGTCCTCACAATATCCCTCAATATGCGCCCATATCAATGACTCAGTCAGAGGTGGTAGTTTTTGTTGTTTGACAGCAACTAATCTTCTGGCATGCACTGGATGCTGATATCCCATGTCAAGAGGTATATTTTTATTACGCCAACTCATTATCTGTTGCCCCCTATTCAAATTGATGTCATGAACTATCATAAAATCGGCATCAATGATAACCTCGTCTACAATATTGGCGACAATAAAAATATGGCTTACAGTAATGTTGGCTATAATCGCCTTAACCTCTATTTTTCCCTTGACGGTGGCAGACTCCCCAGTAGTTGGCCGTAGTCTTATATTATTGAGTGTGTCATACCTTCCCTTCACTATATCAGGTGTGATAATAGACTGCATCACACCGGTGTCTATAGTGAAGGTGTGTGGTCTGCCATTAATATGCCCGCATGCTGTAAGATTGCTGTTATTTCTTTGCATCACTGATATGGAGATTATGGAGCCCTCGCTTGTGGGAGCTAGTTCTTGCTACTCAGCACTAGCGCGTTTTAGTTTAACGAAGACTCTTTTGTTGATCGTTGGTAGTTAGCCCTTTCAATATTTTCCGGCGGTGACTCTGGTCTGGACCTTGAGTGGCGCTTTACAGTTTCTCTGAAAGTAGCCGATTTTCCACAGTTAAAATATTTTAATTTTGACTGTTGCTCAGCAAAGAGCCGCTTTACCACCTCCTCTATTTTGGTGATATTGTTCTCTTTTTCTGCCACTACTTCCATATTGCGTTCCTAGAAATCGTGCGAGCGGTATCCTGAGCTAGTGCGAACTCCACGGTTTCCGCAGAGGTTACCTTTTGTGCAGTACATACCGCGAGCTTAACGTCAGGGTCTCGTATGCCATTAACAAATGCTTCGGCCTTAAAATTGTCAGCGGATGGTTTTCTCCTAGGTATGTAAGCTGCACTGACCTCTTAATTTCAATTTGCGTTCGACACCTTAACTTTATACAGCTCCTATGCTTATCACCAAATTCTCGTTGTAGCGCTACCATTAAATCCTCTAAGTTGTTTCTGCAGCTGGCTGGCATAGTTTCTAGAATTTCAGCTACACCACCTTTTAAGGCCATAATTAATTCTAGAGCCTTTTCTTCATTGTCCCAACCATTTCGCCATCAAAGCAAGAAGTCTTCATTCCGCTGAAACATTATTGTACTATTCGCACAGGTTCTGGTTTTTGGCACTTGAGACCTTTTATTTTCCCCTCTATTAGATTCAACTTTTCATCAACTGTTTTCTCAAATTTAAAATAATTTCGGGTAAAATAATTAAAAAACGGAAAATCAGTGCAGGAGTTTCTTGAGCTTGATATCAACAGCCGAATTTGTCCTGGCAAGCGTGAGTTTGTCCGAAAATGGAAAATATTAATGTCAAAACAAATTTTAAATGACACCTTGAAGAACTTAAGCATAACAAATTTTTGAAAGAATATCCGAATGTGCAACGTTTTGCGCATATTGTCCATTTTGGATTCAGCAAATAAGTGATAACTATCGCGAAACATGTAAATGCATACATCACGCCAACTTCAAATTCGTGGTTAAATCCCTTTTCATTAACAACGCTCTCAATGAAAAAACTAAAAATGTACTAAAGAAACGTATTCTGATAAGTAAAGCAACCAAAATAAAACTGTGACAAGAAATTTGAAATAAAAAATTGAATGCCAATTGCAGGATATAGCATTTTTGAAAAACAATGTCCTAGATTTCTTAACCATGAAGAAACAAACATGTGTCAATTTAATGAAATAAAAAACTTGAATGAAAACCTTAAAAAAGTTGTATTAATCCACATGGACTTTAGCGAGAATTGTTATCTGAAATATGCTGAAGAAGTGTAAAGTTTTTACTTCGGTGGATCGCCTACGCAAATAACTCTTCATACCGTTGTTGTTTATACAGAAGGTGAGAGCGGTAGATCGCATAGCTCCGACAATAAAAGCGATGAATGTAAAAATTTGAGTGACGGCCCAGCGACACAATACCGAAACAAAAATCTGTTTTATTTTCTTACCAACGAACTACACGACTTGTATCCTCCAATGAAAGTTTACATGGAATTACAGTGAATCTGGTCACGGAAAACGTGCTTCTGATGGCAACGGACAAGTCTAAAATGAACCCTGAACGTCTTGTGTGCAGGGTACCGATTTGATAAATAGATAGTCAATTGCCGGGGAATTTTTTTTTTTTTTTTTTTATTAAAAACTAAAGATATTGAGGCAAAGTCAAAGGTACTTCTGTTGTTGATATTCCGGCTAGATTTTAGCGTCATAGCTTGACATTTGCAAAAGCTACGAAGCCAAGAGTTTATCTATCTCTATATGTGTTAGCGATTTTTTACAATTTTGGCCGTGTCGAGGTCTGAAAAGACATGATTTGCGAGGCTGGATCCGATCTCACATTCATAAAAAGGATCATTACTGGAGACGACACGCAATCCAGACATCAGGCATGTTAATGACGTTCACCAAATGAGCCGAGACCATTTTCAGTCAAAAAAGAAGGCCAAGCTCATGGTTTTCATGGATTACAACGTTGTAGTGCATCATGAATTCTTGCCAGAAGGCTATACAGTAAACAAAAAGTGTTATTTGGGCGTTATAAGACGTTTGCGTGAAGTAATTCGCCGAAAGAGACCAAAATTGTGGGCAGAAAACTCGTGGATTTTGCACCATGATAACGCACTGTCACACAGTGCCATCATTATTCAAAATTTTTTGACGAAAAATTCAACAAATAACAACAAAAAAACAACACACATATTTTCTAGTTTCGCAAACAAGTATTGAATGATGAAAATTTTTTGTTATCTTCCTTGAAAGTGCATTCTGTACTGAATTTACCACAAAAATAAAAAAATCTTATTCTTAAAATATTTGTTACCTACCATAGCCATAAAAAATTAACCCTTTACTTGTGTCAAAGTTAGGCACCTGCCTTTATTGGTTTTTTTACTTTCAACATACCTGGCTTTAATTTAAATGCCCAAATGTAAAATTTATATTCTAATAATTTTTTTTATAACTTTATGGAAATAAAAGAAGAAAAAATGCATCTAATTTTGCAAGACACAATTTTTCGCTAATTTTGGTCAAAGTTAGGTATCTGTATTTAATTTTGAATATAGATTATTTTATTCTAAACATTTTATGCTTTAATTTAAGTGCTTAACGTCTAAAATGTTCATTTTCCTGAAAAATTTTTTATGACCTTTTGGAGAAAAATATTTTCTCTAATTTAGCGCGAAATTTTTTTTGCAGCTATGTTGTAAATAACTCCGAAAAGGTTGAAAATACAAAAAATGTTATTCAGGTGATTTATAAGAAGTTTTGTTTCTAAATGTTTGGTGGTGCTTGCATTAAAATCGGTCAAGTCGTTTTCAAGTTATGATGAAATATATTGACATGGAAAAAACTTAAAACGGATTTGAATTTAGCGCATCAAAATCATTATATTTCATATAGTTTTATTTAAAGGCGTTTTTTGCTATAGACCAGTGTAGTTGAGGGGATTAAAAGCAAAGGTGTAAATTCTGAGTAAATAATCTTTAAAGTTATTTGTTCCCATGCATTTCATACATAATAAATTTGTTTTCTGGTACATACCGGCTTTTGAGTTCATCATACAGGTCTGAATTTTTGTCGAGTGATAGATGTTAGTATTAAGTGTTGATTCTTGTGTGTAACCCAATTTTTTATATTTGGCAATTGTACCACCTTGCTTTTAACCCTCTCAAATATAATTAATTATAATAATTTATGTACATACATAAAGTTTTTTATTTTATACTTTTTGCAAATAAACTGAATTAAAATGATTGAAATTAAAAGATATAATTTGACTTTATTTGTCGTCGTCATTTCCCTGCCCAATAAGTCACTACCCTGGGGGATTTATTTTCAAAATGTTTCATAAATCGGTTAAACATTAAAGGTAGGATCACACGATTGTCGTAATGCACCAATAATTAGTGTATTTTATATGTCAACTGTATGATTATACAATTTATTGGCTCATACGGCAACTCACAATATTATGGAGATTATTTATCCCAATCAAATGCAACCCTGGTGCGACAATCGTGTGAAAAATTTATCGGCAATCATGCACCAATATAAATTCCAAAACTACACCAATATATATTATATTCTTGAGTGACAATTGAAGAAGACAATAATCACCAATTTTTATTTTTTAATTGATTTCTTTCTGAAAAAATACGTGTTTATACAGTATTTCTAATTGTCATCCCTTAAAATATACATTTTTTAAATTATTTATATGTAAATTGCATCACAAACTTCCACCATTTCTTTTTTAATTATTTTTACTTTTTTATTTTTTAGAGAAAAAATCATCTTTATTTAAAGAATTAAATATAATTTGTAATTCCAATTGAAATAAGTAAATATTTTAGTGAATTATTTTTTTTGTTTCATTTATTGAAATGTTTTCTCATGTGCACCATCAATGGCCCTTCTTGTGAGTCAATCTCTGACCCACACATTTTTTTTGTATTTCTTTTTATTTATTTGTTCATTAAATGACCTCAATATAAATTAAGAGGACGCTATTATCTTTTTTTTTTTTTAAAGAACGAACCATTTTGAACAACAACATAAAAAATTAATTTAATTTACCACAACAGCTGATTCACAGAGTTGCCGTAAACTAGAGCAATCGTGTAACATCGTTGGGACAATTTTCAATATATCGTTTCGCGCCATCTTGTCACAATAAATTATGTATTAAATAAGACAACCGTGTGAATACAGAATTTTTAATTGGGACAATGTTATTATTGTGGGCAAATTTGTCACAGTAATATTTGTATCAAATTGGTGTATTTGAGGCAATCGTGTGATCCCAGCTTAGGAAAGTAAACTTAAATAAATGTTGTCAGTATGAGTATTCAAATATATGGAAAAAATGGCTCTATGGTAACCCTGCAACCGTGATAAATCGATCAAAGTTTGTTAACCCTGTTTACTAAGCGCCATTAATATTCGGTTTTTCCCCTATTTATATGCTATTTGCAAAAAAAAAACATGTTATTCATCTACTTTTCCAGCAATATAGAGATACGTTTTAATAAAAGTGCATAACACCTCCTTCCTTGTCTGTCCAAAATTCTACTTCACTGCAAATTATACAAATGGGGCGCAAAGGAAAAAACACTCCTTTAGAACAGCGAAAACTTGTTATTTTCCATTATGAAAAAGGTAAAAAGTACAAAGAGATTGCTGAAATTCTGAATATGAAACCAAATACAGTTGGGGACATTGTCAGAAGGCACAAAAATGAAGGAAGAATACACTTCATAAAGCAGACAGGTCAGCCAAAAAAATTGACCGAGCGGGAAGAAAGTTCAATTGTGCGAAAAATAAAATCTAACCCACGCTTAAGTTCTCCCAAATTAGTCACAGAGGTGCTCAATGAGTTTAAAAAGAAAATATCTGCATCTATATACGAAGAACCATAAGAAAAAAAGGTTTTCATGGCCGAGTAGCACGTCGTAAGCCATTGCTTAATTTACGCAACCGAAAAGCTCGTTTGAGTTTTGCCAGGGAGTACATTGAGAAGCCTGAAACATGGTGGGATGACGTTATATTTGCGGACGAGAGCAACTATAACGTATTTGGATCCAACGGGCGTGTAATGGTGTGGCGGAAGCCAAATGAGGAGCTACAACCACAAAATTTAAAACCAACCGTAAAACATGGAAATGGACATGTTATGGTGTGTGGTTGTATGGGAGCTAAAGTGACGAGAAAATTAGTTTTTTTCAGTGGAGTTATGAATAAGGAATCATATTTGAATATCCTCCGTCAAAATTTGAAAGAAAGTGCAAATAAGCTGGGCGTTTTAGATTCTTTTAAATTCTACCAAGATAACGACCCAAAGCACAAGTCGCGTTTAATTCAAGAATGGTTGCTCTATAACTGCCCTAAAGTTCTCCATCCACCTGCACAATCCCCAGACCTCAATCCGATTGAGAATTTATGGGATGAGCTGGACCGGCGAATCCGCAACTACAAAATAACATCCATTGAAGACTTGAAATTGCGGCTTCAAGAAGAATGGGCTCGTATTCAGCTAAAATAGTAGAAAACATGTCAAACCGTCTAAATGAAGTTATAAAACAAAAGGGTTATCCAACAAAATACTGAATTTTATATAAAACCATTTTTCTAATGTATTATTTGTTACTTTTCAAAGAAAACCGAATATTATTGACGCGCAATATTTCATGCCACCTGAACTAATTTAGTTTTTTTGTTATATTGTTATTCTTTTTTTCTAAATACAAATGTGAACTTTCAAGTGTCTAAATAAACTATTAATGAAAAGAAAAAAATGTTGAAAAAGATATACATTTAGCTTAAGACGAATCAGTTAAACATATCTCTTTAATAAAACCGAATATTAATGACACTAACTTTATTTGAAAGACTAAATTATGCATAAAACTTTAATGCCAAAAATTACGTTGAAATTAGCCCTTAATATCAGATTTAATCATATATTTTATATTTTTTATTATATATTGTACTAATGATATAGTTTATATTATTTACTTTTTCTCACTTAACTTTGTATCAATCTTTGAATTCAACAGACTTTCTATGTTCTACGAAATAATACATAAAAAAGTTAATTTTATACAATTTCAGATAAAATTTTTGGATGAAATTAAAACGCTAGTAAAATTTGTAAAAGACAACAAAATTGAATTGCCAATTTTAATATCTCGGAGTTTGAATACAGAAAATAAGATATCATACGATGATATTATGAAAAGGTGTAAATTAAATATGAGCATTATTGATTTAAATGAAAGCTTTGATACTAATGGGATATGTGGATATAAAGAAGTGCTAGAATTTCTTAAAAATAATGTCTGGTCTACGGTTGAAATTTTGAAAAACAATAGTGAGTATGAAAAAAATTAATTTTACTTTTATTTAAAAATCAAGTTAGAAATAGTAGCAAATTGCTACGAACCAAATCAAGAGATATTTAGCTTTATTATTAGTATCGTTGTCGAATTTCGACAGCCTATTTTATACTAAAATAAAATGTTAAGTGTTGCTAAATTGTCTTCTGATGATGAATAAGAATATACCAAGGCGAATTTAACAAGGTGGCTCGTTTTGAAAACGAATACAACACTGTAAACAGGCTTTAACGTTGTGTCAAAAAATGCAACACTGTAGTAAGCAGAATGTAAACAAATTAACTGTGTGTCACATATATTTGTTGTAAAAAAATAGTAATGGCGAATCGTTTTGGTTTAAATGCGCCTTGGAATATACTATTGCTGAATGCACTTCTTTTTCAACGGAAGAAAATCTGAATTTTATATGATATGTCGTTAAATAATCAATCCATTTTTATATCTTTATAATTGTCTTTTAATAAAAAAATGGTGAAAGGAACAAAAAATTAACTTCACTCTTTTAAACTACATAACCAAAAAGATTTATTCAATTTAAAAAAATGTTTGTTTTTAATATATTTTTTAATTGTCGTTAACAAAAAACTTGACGATTTTCTGTCTTTTTACTGTCGCGTTTTGACCAACATAGTACCATTCAAATAAAATGACTAATTTTCGACACAAAATCTATACGAAAACGATACTCATAATAAGGCCGATTGTTCTTTTTTTATTTTTTGTTAAATTTTTTAATATAATTTATTCGAATAATTAAATAGACCAACAGCTCAAATAAATTAGCATTTTTAGGCTATTACGTTTTAGTGAAATCAACGTTACCCTTTTTAAATTACATCAGTAGATTAAAAAAGAATTCAACATGAAATTTTTTACTATTGTTATGTTTTACATTTTTAAAACGTTTGAGTCCTTTTAAATTACGAATATGTTTATGTACTGTATTTATTGTCCAAACTAATATTCAACGTTTTTAACTAATTTACTCAATACTCCTTTCACACGACTTTACTCTTATGCCTGATTGCTCTAGGTGAGTGCCTTGCCTTATGTAGTTATCTTACAGTCATTTAGAAAGTTTTATTAAAGTATAAAACTTCTCTAAGATTATGCTACTCTTAATTCAAATAGTTGTAATTGAGGTCGCAATATCAAAATGTGCTGGCAATGCTGGAAAAACGGATACAACCATGCCGCATAATTTAATAGAGGGATCTGATTGTTGATCTATCATAACTTTCGTATCATTGACACCAACCAATAGAATTACAGTAGAGGTGAGTTTCTAGCTTTTATGCAGCAAATGTTAATAGTAATAATTTTCAGGCGAATTCATTTCCGTAACACTATATTTATCAAACTAGAGATTGCACATCGATTATAACCGTAATCGCGATAAATCGCACCATTTCATCGTGATCGTAATCGCACCCTGCTTGTGTGTAAAAAAGCATGAAACTAAATGTAGATCAAAATATAGGCAACTGCTTAGAAGCGGTGAAATTGTTTTCAATAAGGAATGCAATTTTACAGCAGACCAGCGTAAAGGCTGATAACAAAAAAAATAATACTTTTTTTAGATAAAAAACACGTTAGAATTCTATAATATCAATGTTAGAAAAAATAATCCTTTTAAAATAAGGTATACGGTATATTTTGGAAGAATTATAATCCATGAATTTAGTAAAAAGTATTGATTTTGAATATCCATGTCAACTTTGTAATGTCCTATTGCCAGTTGAAGCTCTTTACAGTTCAAATGCAAGTATTATAGCTGTTATTACTGTATACAAACTTGAACCACAACAAAAAACATATTTTGCTAAAAAGATGTTATTAGCTCTTAAGACTAGAAAAGACAAAAGGCAAAACAAAAACCTTATAAACTATACTACTGAGCAAAGATTTATTTAATTATTGTAGACATTCCTTAAACGCTTATATGGAATTGAAAATTGAAAGAACTATAATGTTTGTGATGATGAGATAAAGCAAGCAATAAGATAGCATTGACAACATGGAATCTGAGTTACAGGCAGAAATTGATAGAGCTCTCGCTGAGCCTCTTCTAATAGAAGATTTTGATATATTGCGCCAAGAATTTGTCTTATACGATTCAGCAAAACAGAGATTTAAACATAAAATATAATATATCCTTACTACACGAAACTTTTTTAACGGTAAACCATCTTCAACAAAATGCGAAAGAGCATTTTCAATAGCAGGCAATTCTGCACATGAATACAATCTAATCTTAGTGATCAATATATGATGCGTTTTTGTTTTAAGTTGTATGTAACATATCGCACTTGTACCGCTCAAGTGAGTAAACTAATTTTTTTTAAATTTATTTCAAATTATTTCGATATATAAATTTGCTTCAGCGTCTTAGAGTCCGGTTTTAAATACTATTTTGGTGTAAAAGACATGTAGTATACGTACTACTACACTGGTGCATATTCCTATAAACGCACTTAATTTTTTTTCTGTATTTTTGTTATATCTTTGTTGTTCTCATCCAAAAGCAAAATTTAACTATTTTAATGAGAGACAACTTAACGGTACTTTTTAAAAGTAAACAATTTTTTTTCTTATTTTTGTTGTTTGCCTTAATTATGCGATCAAATGTTCTTGGTGCTATTTTAAGTGGAAGATTCGTATAAACGCACACTCGAAATTTGTTTTTAAAAAAGTGACCAAAAATAAAATATTATCAATTTTAGTTTTTTTTTCAACCAAAGGTACGTTTCTAATAGTAATATCTCAATTTACTGTAACTTTTCCTATTTTAATCAATAAA
Organism: Wohlfahrtia magnifica; assembly: GCA_023159175.1. NCBI lineage: Eukaryota > Metazoa > Arthropoda > Insecta > Diptera > Sarcophagidae > Wohlfahrtia > Wohlfahrtia magnifica. The sequence goes on along the minus strand of JAKWBJ010000338.1, from coordinate 31,924 downwards.
TTTTATCACTTTTAAAGATGCCTAAGGGAACTTTTTTGTCCGATCAAGAAAAGATTCAAATTAAATTTTTTCACGACCAAGGATGCTCTAATAGAGAAATTGGACGTAAAATCGGTCGTTCGGAAAGTGTGGTGCGAAATTTTTTTAAGAAAGGTCAAAATTATGGAGTTTGCAAATCAACAAAGGGTAATACAAAACTAACAAGAAGGCAACTTAATCTAATAAAACAAGAAGCAACCCGCAACAAATTGAATTCCACACAAATAAGGAATAAATTAAATCTTCCTGTGACTTCCAAACACGTTGCACACATTTTACGAAACGATGAAAACATAAAATGGAAAAAGCCGAAATGTAAACCAATGCTAAAAAAACACCATAAAGAAAATCGTCTAAAATTCGCAAGAAAATGTATGAAATGGACAGATGAGTGGAAAAAAGTAATTTTCTCTGACGAAAAAAAATTTAATTTAGACGGTCCAGACACATACTCATGCTATTGGCACGATTTGAGATCTAAAGATGTTCGGATGTCAAAACGTAATTTCGGTGGTGGCAGTGTTATGGTTTGGGCAGCGTTTTCTGCAGTTGGCAAGTCGAAAATTTGTTTTGTTCCGACAAAAATGAATAGTTCGATTTATAACGAATTGTTGGAAGATGCTCTTCTCTCTTTTATGGACGAAAAAATGGATGAAGATTGCATTTTCCAACAAGATAATGCTGCAATCCATGTTTCTAAGCAATCGAAATCTTGGTTCAATGAACATGGCATTCCTTTGTTGGACTGGCCGGCTTGTAGTCCGGACTTAAACCCAATGGAAAACTTGTGGGGATACATGGTCCGTAAAGTTTATGCAAATAATGCTCAGAATGAAGGCATAAAGACTGTGACAGAGCTGAAACAAAGAATTAAACAAGTCTGGAGGAAATTGATTCCGATCTGCTTAAAAAATTAGTGGAATCAATGCCAGACCGTATTTTTGAAACAATCCATAACAAAGGATCATCCACACATTATTAATAATGCTACAATGGCCCAAACATTAAAGTGCGTTTATAGGAAAATACCCTTAAAAATGGCTTTTAATATCGAAAATTAAGTAAAAAAAATAATTAAAGTACAAATGAATTTTTTTTGTAAACAATATTTTAAGTGAAGTCTTAACTAATTTAATACACAAATTTATAGCCCCCTAAATATTTTCTCGTTTAATTTTTACCTTTTTTTTTAAAAGTAGTGTGCGTTTATAGGAATATGCTCCAGTGTATTATACCGCCACCTGAAATGCAAAATGGCCTATCTTCACTTTTTATTATTTTAATATAATGAAAATAAAAAACTGAATAAAATTAATAGTAATGTGACTATATATATGATAAGAATGATGAAATAAAGATTACGACGTCCCGTACTTAAAATTTTAACCATCCGCGCATGTTACTTATATGACGTCACACTAAATGCGTTTCTATTGGCTAATAACTTCCAGTTGTCAGACCTCATATTTTTATGTAAATATCACAGTGAGACAATTTATTTATTTATTTTTTATTTAAATTATTTTATACAAAAAATAAAATTTTTTTAGTTTGTTATTTTATTGAATTTTCTTTTTCTTGTTAAATTATTCTGTAAAATTTTTTAAATTTAGCTCGCTTATTCTAGAATACATTCTACATCTAAAAAGTTTTTTTACTTCTTCATTTCCTTCAACGTCCTTTGCCTCTGATAAATGTTTTTGAATATATCCGCCAGTAAAGAATAATTTGTTGCCATTTAATTTAAGAAAAACTGCATCACATAATTTTAGGATTTCCATAAGGGTTCTTGATGGTTTACTTAAGCCACCTTCAGTAAGGTGGCTTACCCATGTATATGTAGAGTCTTCTATAAGATTTACTGTAAAATTAGGGTTTTAGTGTTTCAACTTATGGCAAATATATCTGACTAAATTTTCCAAACCATCAAACTGCATATTTTCCATTTCACATTGTTTATTTTCTATTTGTAAATTTTCTTCAGTGCTAATACCCTTACGTAGTAGTGCCTGAACAAATCATAAAAATAAAATACTTTAATACTTTTTTATATATACAATTTATAGAATTCGATAAGCTATATGCTAAAATTAACCTGTTAAAGAATTATGTATATCCCCTAAATCGGGAGTATTGTCATCATTGAAATTTGCATTGATACTTAAAACACCTTCGTTATACCCTAGAATGTAGAACTGAAGCCTATATTTAAAATATTGACGATCTAATTATACCGAAAAAATTTCCAGAAGAAGATGATACGTTAAGATGATATGTCGAAACTTACTCAATATTATATCGGTTCCTTAGATTGGTATGCAGTATTTTCAAAGCGTTTTTTAATTGAATAATGCCTGTGAAAAACGTTTCAGTCAAAAAATATGAAGTATATAACATTTTAACCCTTTTAAAATGATAAGGGCGTATTTTTGCCAATTATACGGATTTCTGAAATCGTTTGCGATATATCATCCAAGATATTTTTTGTGTTTCTAGTGCCAAACATATGCATGTAACCGTGGTCGTGCGTCTTGTGTCGGCACTCTGGTATTCATTACATCAAACCAATCGTTAGCCGTTAAAAGAAAATTACAAAATGTATTTGGCTTATACTTATACATGCATTTTTAGTTGTAATATAAATACTATAAGTTACCAGCTTAATAATTGGTTTCGGTTTTTAAAAAAACCCAAATTGGCAGCTCTCGTAATAGACTGTAAAATCGTATGTAAAAGAAGTTTAGTATCGAATTTTACCTTTTGCCTTTCAGGTCCAACAACACTTAAATTATGAGCTCATATTTAACTTGTGATTTTTAAATCATTAGCTTGGAGGGAAAGGAGATTTTAAATTATATCTTTTTTGACTTCCTTGTTCTTAATAATGAATCCGCTATCAATTAAATGATTTCTTAAAAGCTTGATAAGATGTGAAATATCTTTCAATATAAATATTTTTGTGTCGCCTTAAAAAAACCTTAAAGTTTAAAAATATAATTATAATGTATATTTCTATTAAACATACCAAGACTTGTTAAAAACTACTCCAAGTTCAGTGATTTCCTATTCCCACCACCTAAATCGCTTATAATTGCTACAACTATAAAGCCACACTGCTTCATTGACTGTAGTATATTGAATAATTTAGATATACAAAGAATATTTATTTAGATATACAAAGAATTTTAAAAAACCTTAAAGTTGGTGTAAATAACTTACCTCTTAACATAGCCACCTGAATGCTATTATTGCTAGCATTGTCTGTTGACTTGCCGTAGCAGTACTTTTTCTTGGCTTTCATTTCGTCGAAGCTTAATACACATAGGTTTTGTTTCTCTGACAGATGATAACTTTACAACGGCCTTATTATATCTGTTGACACATCTAATTTTTGCGACCATCTTTTGAATGTTCTTACTGAATGAAGTGGTAAATGTTTTATCTTCAACAAACTATAAGCCTTTGCACTTGCTGAATATAAAGTAATTGTTTGAGCAATATATACTTCTGCAAAGTTTTACTCTTTATTACCGTTTTTAAGCTTTCTAATTTGGCCCTCAGTAAAAAGACGATTTAATGCTTTTTCAAAATTTTTAGAAATTTTTAGAAGTAGATGTTTACATTCGCATGGCTACATAAGAACTAAAAAGAAAGTAATGGAATGAAATGGTATCTACCTGAAATATCGAGAGGTTCGAGTGCTTTCGAAGTATTGTTTACTCAGCCATATAAAAAACGCTTCGATGCGAACAACAATCATATGTGTTCTAAACTTAGCGAACAAGTTTATTTGGTGAAAACTCAGCGAACGAGTTCTTGGCTTGAACTCAGTGTAAAGAGAGTTTAGTGTGGTTAAACTCTGCTTGAAGAGGTTGTGATCAAACCTAAGTTGTAACTACGATCGGGATGGAAGATTTTTAAGTAGAAAGATCTGTCGGATAATTGTTGTTGTGTACAAAGTTGTAAACAGAAAGAGTAATTAAGAATACAAATTGTTATTGCTTGTTAAACGGTTACAAGCAGTGGTGCAAAAAGCTGTGTAAATAAAGAATTTTAATTAAAAACTAAACGCAAGATATACTTTATTTTAACTACAGTCTACGAACTCATAAATACACATTTAAAGAAAAATTAAAATAAAAACGTATCAATATTATTTTCATACTGCAATTTATATCTAAAACATTAAAGTAAATGCAACATACATAACTAAGTAAATGCAACAAATTTACATACATTTTCATTTGTAACGTATTTACTTACAATTGTAAGCCGGCCTCGATATCAGTAGTCATTGAAGTATATTCTTCGCACTTACGGGCTTCTATATTATTCTCAGATTCACTCGTCTTTATAGTCGGAACACCGGGTACAATTTGGGTGTGCTTAAATTGCTAAGTTCTAATCTAAGTTATTAAGTATCCAGCTGAATAGCTCAAATTGGTTGTGACTTGCCAATTTCAAATATCAAATTTCTCTCAAAATCTTCTTGTTTAAAATGCAACTCGCAAACTCTTTAATTTCGCGTATTTACTGTATCTTCCCAATTTTTGAGCTCCATCTTTTGGAAAACGGTAAAAAGATACAGATTTTCCACTAGCTATAACAACAAAAAATATGCACTTCTCAAAAACGCTTATTTTTTATTATCGTTACAACTTTTTACCTGATTTTTTACTGCCGCTTTGCTTACATTTGCCTACTGCACATCTCATATTTACCTTTTATCAAATGTTTTTTGGAGGTTTTTTTCTTGTGTTGCAACTTTTTTATACACTTCACTAGTTTTTACTCAGGATTTTTTTAATCCTATTATTGAGAAATTAACGTGAAATTTTTTATAAATCACCTAATTTTGAAATAAACGTTTTTTGGAATTTGTCAAATTATTTCTTAACGTAGGGTTGCCGTCAGTTCTGTTATTCAAAACGCATTGCTTTGTACAAAATTATAATTTTTAGATTTAAATCAATTTATGTATTGTATGTATATAAAAACCCAAAAGGGTGATTACAAAATTTGGGCATTTATATTTATAATACATATGACAAACATGACTTTCGCTTTTGTCAAAAATCAATAACTAAAGTGAAAAGTTTTCCAGTAGAATATGGCCTAAAGGACGGGATTTAGGATACATAGATTTGGCAATCCCTTCAATGGCCGAACTACGTCACCAAAGGTGAAACATGATGATGAAAAGCAACAAAGACATTTAAATGTCACATTTTAATCAAAGCTACTTTGTTCAGTGAGGCCTAATATGTTGTTAAATCTCTTTGAATTGTAAAAAAAATCATTTGATGCTTTTCTTCTTGCAAATAGAAGATTACACATTTTTGTGCTGTATTGTTATCAATAATTCAATTTAGATTTTATTTGGTTGTTACGCGCAGTATTATGATCTATATTGTTTACAAAGTTTTTTCTGATTCGTAAAATATTAAAAGCACGGTAGCATAATGTTTATTCCTTTATCAATGATGAATAACAGGAAATTAAAAATTTAAAACAGCTCTACTGAAAAATGTTGGTTTTGAGTTAGAAACTATTGAAGTAAATGAGCGGTATGTTGACGCCATTTTTTAAAATAAAAATACATAATTAACTACACCAGCCTACCAACCAGTAAGCTTTCGCTTCAATAATAGGCCCTTTGTAGGCCCTTTCAATGAATCTAAAAATAGAATCGGTTGCAGCTTATTAACAGAGATAAGTGCCCATATGGAATGTTATGGGAAATAATATATATAAACAGTATGACAAATTATGTATTCATACAATTTTTGAAATTAATTCACCTAAATTTCGGAATTTTTCTAAAATAAAATTATGATTAAAGTGTGTTTTTTTATTTGTTTTAAGTAATAAAATAAAAGCCGTATAAAAAATATTATTTAAATTATTATTTTATTAAAAAAAATTCTTTTAAAGAATGTAACAAAAAACATGTACGAAAAAGAATTTCGCACACTGTATTTCAAAGTTCTATACCTCTATAAAAAACACGCTTTAGTAAGGGACAGTGACGTGGACTGTACGAAGTTAGCTAATAGCCAGGTTAGGCGCCTGTGTTAGAGTAAAAGGGCGGTTTGGGGAGATGTTTCTGGCTAGCATCTACTGTAGGCTTGGCGTTTCATTGGAATCCTATCTAGGTATATGGATACGGTACTACTCGCGGCGAGTAGTATTCCGGTTATCCTCGGCCTAGATTCGAACGCCTCCTCTCGTGTGTGGTTCAGTAAGATCTCCAGACTTGGGTCTGGACATCCGAACCCTATACGAGGAGGAGTGCTTAGTGAATTGTTGCTCTCGCGAGATTTGAGCGTGCTGAATGAGCCGAGTGAACTATATACTTTCGATGGGCCAATGGGCGTCAGTGACATTGACGTGACGGCTGCGAATGGGGCGGCAATTACTGCTTTAGACTTTAGTTGTAGATTTTGTGACGATTAGGGTATAAGTGACCATAAACTCATCGAGGTTAGGGTGACTTGTCCACAACGGACTAGGAAGACTGATGGCGTTTTATGATGGCAAACGTGTGACTTTGATTGGGACCATTATCGGTACTGCTTTAGGGAGGCATTGTCATCGGTGCCAATTGAAGACTTTAGGCTACTAATGATTGACGACCAGGTTGACAAGATTGTCCGAACGGCATCTGCAGTGAATGATGCATTGTTCGGCCGAGCTAATTATGCGAAGCCCAAGAGGGTCAAATGGTGGACCCCTGAGTTAGAGACGATGCGGCGGCACGTTCGACACCTCCGGAGGCCTTAAGACGTACAAGGACATAATTGTTACAATTAAAGAGGACGACTGGAGGAGATTCGTACATGACAATAGGAATGGCCCCTGGGGTAGGGTTTACTGTATCTGCAGGCGTGGAAAGAGTCGGGATGCCTCCATGTTGGCGACACCGTGTTGTCTTCATGGAGGGACTGCACGGACGTTTTGTTGGGGGTTTTCTTTCCAAGGGTGTAGCCAGGCAATTATCCTCCCCCACCGGTGGAGATTGCTGACCCTCCAAACTTGGAGAGGTCGGAAGTAGGTTACTGTTTTTGTCGGGTGAGAAGCAGGAAGTCTCCAGGTTTCGATGGGTTGACCGGAGAGATGTGTAAGAACATCTGGAGATGTGAAGAACATCCCTGAATACCTGGAGGCGGTGTACGGTAGGTGCATTAATGAGAGCTACTTCCCGAAGGCATGGAAATGTGCTCGTGTTGTGGTACTTCTTAAGTCGCCTGTTAGAGTGAGGAGTAATCCTCGCTCTTATCGGGGTATCAGCCTCTTGCCAGTATTTGGAAAAGTGCTGGAAAGAATCATGGTGTACAGGCTTAAGGAATGCTACAGCAAGGGCCCTTCATGTTACCAGTTTGGTTTTAGGGAAGGCAATTGCGTTGAGGACGCCTGGACTTTTCATTGATTTCAATGGTGCTTTCGATTATTTTTCGTGGGACAATGTCTTACGAAGGCTATCGGAATTTTGCTGTCGTGAGATGGGCATTTGGCGCAGCTATTTCGAGAGTAGAAAAGCGTGTGTTGTTGGATACTTTGAAACGGTTTGGATGGAGGTTGTTCGGGGTTGTGCGCATGGGTCCATCTGTGGTCCATTCATTTGGAACTTCATGATGGATACTCTGTTGAGACAGCTCGGGCTGACATTTAAACTGTGTGCGTGTGCGGATGACTTGCTCATCCTGATCGAAGGCCGGTCTCGTGCTGAGCTGGAGAGGAGTGCCCAAGCCATTTGTATCGCTTATGAGTGGGGTGTAGGGGTTGGTGTGGATGTCACAGTGGATAAAACGGTGATGATGTTGCATAAGGGCATATTGTCAATCGGACGTCCTCCACTCATTAGAATTGGTGACAACAGCATTCGCTATGTGACTCAGATCAGGTACCTCGGCATAGTTGTAGAAGAGCGTATGAGCTTCCAGGCTCATCTTACCCATCCGTATCATATACGATGGGCTTTTCGTTGCTTGTGCGCCGTATAGCGCGTCGGTGTGGTATAAGACGGTCATGTCTGTTGTTGGACAGAGTAAGTTTCTTACGTGTCAGAGAATTTCACTCTTGCTATGTGCCCCGGTGTGTCGGACAGTCTCTACCGATGCTTTGCAAGTCCTTGTTGGTATACCACCGCTTGACTTGGAAGTAGTACGTCGTTGTATTGCTTTCAAGGTCAAGAGGGGATTGCCACTTGGAACGAACGACTGGCATTCTGCTTCGGAGCTCGAGAATGGGAGAGATAGGTATAAGGCTCTTTTGCAGAAGTGCCTCTTAAATAGGTGGCAGACGAGATGGACGAATAGCGACAAGGGAGGGATGAATTATGGATTCGGTCCGGACGTTACGTTTGGCCAGACTAAATCAGCTGAGATGTACTGACTTCGTGCCCGTGGGTATCTCTTATACTGGGGGGGGGTGTGGTATTTCAGTAGGGTATTGTTGAACGATCGTACTTATGGTAGGCTGGACTTTTTTGCCCTTGAGGTGTATAGGCGTAGAAGGACGGCACTGTTAGCGGAGGTTGAACCCGCATCACCATCTTAACGGTCTCCTGGCTAGCCTTTTCTAGCTTGGCTTCCCGGTGGTGTGCTGACAGTTGGTGTGTTATGCTGCTTGTTGTTTTTGCTGGCTGTTTGCTGCTTCCTGTATTGCTGTTTGCGATCTTAGTTCGTAGCTGCCGACCGTGGGTGTGTTGTTTGCTGCTTGCTGTTTGCTACTTACTGCTTTGCTGTTTGCAGCTTAATTCGTAGCTGCCGATTTTGGGTGTTGTGTGTTGTACTGGTCCATCCTTGGCTGGTTGTGTTCTTGTTTTGTGTACTGTGTCTGTGGCGCACGATTACACTTTCAGTTCTCCCGTGAGAGTGGCTCCGTTTATTGTTGTGTTGTTTGAGTGTTTCTTGGTTGTTGTTTACCATCATCATGGTCACCAGTCCGGAGTCGTTTGGGACTTACACTGGTAGTAGTATTTATACTACGAGGCCTGACCGGAGGCTTAATTCTGGTACCACGTTTGTCGGGAGCCACAGGAATTTCGGTTCCTGCCCGACTATGGTGAGGCCCCCTTGTGGGAGCAACGTGGTGGCTCTGGCTTAAATCCAAATGGCGCGAGCTATGCTGGCTCGGTGTGGAGTTTCATTTTAACCGGGTAGGAGCTTAGATAGTCTTCGGCACCTCACCAAGGTGTGAGGTCGCGTCCAAATAACATGGCTTTGAATTGGTACGCACTGGTGATTCTTATCATATGTGGGAGCGTCGGTGGTGTATTCACTCGTGCTTTGGCACCGTGAGGTAACGTCCTAGGGCAGGTACTCACGTTAAACCACTGACTTAATACCAAAGTGACATTCGCCACCCTGTGCAAAACTATCGCCGAGAACAACATAGCAATCGCTCTATTGCAGGAACCTTAAATTGCTGGCGGAAGAGCTAGAGGCCTGCAGAACTGTTTGTATAAGTTAATTAATGACGTTTTCTCGCCTCATACGGCGTTACTCGTAACCAAACTTTTTAGTAGTCCACTTGTGTTAATGCTGTCCGAAAGGAGGTCCTTGATCTCACTATCGTCAGTACTTTTATTGCTAATTTCGTAGAGAACTGGATTTTGATAGGTTTAGATTTGAAATGCTGGTTCACCGGACCGTCCTTCACTATGAAACGCAACCCTAAGTTGACAGACTATCGAGAGAAATTCGGATTGTTAAGTTATCACTTTGGCGGCATTCCTAGATATGAGGGGGCGTTCAACAATGTGAATAACTCCTATTCACAATTCCCACTGTAGCGCGGGTATCTCCTCATTTCTGACAAATTGGATTGATGAAATGCTTAAGGGCAGGATCATCAATTTGTGCATCGGAGTGAGCTCCATTAGAAGGTCGGTGACCACTAGAGGCACACCACAAAGGTGTTTTTGTCGCCACTCTTGTGGCGAAGTGATCGGGGACGTACTCGGAGAATTTGATCGGATGGGCCCAAGGTGGTTGCCCATGCTGATGGCGTAGTTCTGATTGTAGGTGGTAAATTTTCACCGACTTTGTCAGAGCTAATGCAGGATGCTCTAGGCAGGCTGGGCGGTGGCAGTAGTCTTGGCGTAAATACAGCGAAGACAGGCCTTGTTCCATTCACCAGGAAACGTGAAGTGTTATCCTGCTCTCGGCGGTATGGCCTTTTATACAAACGGATCTAAGATGGAGGAAGGCACCGGTGCTGGCGTCTACTGCGAACAACTTGACCTTAGGTGTTCCTATAAGTTGAATGGCGGAAGTTTTTGCTGTTAGAAAGACGGTGAATATGATCGAGAATTAGATTGGGTGTATTGAGGGCCAGGTGACTGTTTTTGTGGACAGCAGCTCTCAAGGCACTTAGCTCGTGCTTGGTCAGATCCAAGGTATCCGCGAGATGACCTTGTAGATGGGCAAATGCCAATACTGATTACTGTAGGCTGTGCGAGAACAAGGAAGAGTTAGAGGCGATCGAACATCTGTTATGTCATCGTCCCAGGCTCTCGGGTAGGAGGCATCGACTCTTGGGTGAATTTACGATCCAAACTCTAACCTCCCTTTTGTGTACTGACCCTACCGTTATCCTTCGACTTGCCAAGGACCTCGGCTGGTTGTGGCATATTGATTGATCAGATCCCTTGGAGGTGTGAGACCTTCCAGCTCTTCTCCCTTTTCTTTAACTTTAGCTTTTCCTTAACTTTCTTATTGTACTATTATTCTTCCCTTCAATACAGGTTTCACAATGGACTATTGGTCTCCGAGTGTTTGCAGCGGCCGGTTAAATTTTAGCCGGATGTTTGCTCGTCCTCAAACCAAACCAAGTTGACAGACTGGTCAACGCTCAGGGCGAGTCTTGTAACACCTGCTGCACATCTAGTGACTATCGAAGACTTGGCGGAGGCGGCGCACCAATTAAATGGTGCACTATGACCTGCCTTCCATAAAAGCTGTGCCGAGAGGCCGAATATGGCGAACAGAAAGGTTCCATGGTGGAATGAGCAGCTTGGGGAGCTTAGGAAAAATGTTCATGAATAAGACAAACCCTATTCGCAACGAAGGTCGTCCACTACACAACACAATGGTAAAATCGGTCCAGCAATAAACGCGCTCAATAGGAATATTAATTTTCATAGGCAAATTCCCTAAAAGTTCCGATGCTAGCGCAGTACCACACAATTCAAAACGAGGGAGAGATTACGAAAAAATCGTGTCATTTGGGGTTCGAATGCGAATATACACCACCCCCGCGTATCCTTTTTCTGATCAGAAAAAACATGCAATTAGGCATCAGATTCCCTAGAAAAATTCACATATCTCGGTATCTCGATTTCATTTATTCCGTCGTAGCATTCAACGAATTTTATCCATTCCCTCTCTTTAGAAGGGAGAAGGTATTCATCCCAATCAATATTGTCCTGCCAAATGCGTTGCATAATAATCTTGGCCATTACAATCACGGGACTTAACCAGCCAACGGGGTCAAAAAGTTTAGCGATAGTGGACAAAACTTCTCTTTTCGTGTAACTCGACTTCATTTCAATAGGACTGACCCTAAAAAAGAATCTAATTACGCATTCCACAAAATCCCTAAAGTCTTAGAGATGCTAGACTTCGAAAGTTAAAAGTTTTGCGTCAATTAAATGTGCCGTGGGGAAACCTGTTAGTACTGAACGCTCATTCGCAGCCCATTTGTACATTCCCTTCCTCAAAATGTCGGATGCTGGAGGTAAAGTTTCCTGCCAATCGTCAGCTAATTGAAGTAATGTCACAATAGCTAAATAAGAAGCGCGATTCACACCGAAAGTCACAGTCTGAACTTCGTATTCGGTCAACTGACTATCAGGGGAGATCCTTTGAAATGGAGTATGCAAAGGATGAATCCCAATCTGGCGATACATTTGAGCGATGTACAACTAAAAACATACCCAAACAATCGCCAACGAAAAATTAAAATTACCAAATCGGCCTGCAAAGTTGGTCCCACAAAAATCATCCAAGGAAGTACCAGTCGAAGTCTTATTCGACACATTGAAGACTACCCTAAGTTTTGTGGTCTTATCAAGCTTAATAACAGGATGGTGCGGCAAATAACACGAATAAGTAACCGCTTTGTCAGAAGAACCTACGGGTTTCATATGACCTAAGCTCAAATATTTCCTCAAAACCTCATCATACATATCCCTAATGTCCGGTTTGCGCAAAAGAGATGATTCAATTCTAAAAAATTTCCGTAAAACACTAGAGTTCGAGATACCCAAGTTGATCGATCGAGGGAAGTCGGGTTTAAAAGGAAGCGTTACGATGTACCTTCCACTAGAATTTCGCTGTGTCGTTGACTTATAATTTTGCTCACAAATTCTATCTTCAGGAGATAAAATCCTCCTCTTCGGGAGGAAGCTCCTAGAATTTGAGCAGATTTCTATTTAAATTATCTTCCTCGAAGAGGGTAATAGTAGTGGTATAAACATTGACAATGGAATTCTTAACCGGTCCTGTTAAGATCCATCCAAAAACAGTTTCTTGAGCTAACAAAGAACCGAAAATATTTTTCTTAAGTCCACTCAAGAGAATATTTGGATATATCAAAATATCAATATGGCCACTCTTACAAAAGTTCGGATCTGCAAGTTTAAGGTCCACTGATATGCAAAGGTAAAACAAACGAAGGAATTGAAGGTAATACAATGGTAGATGTCTCCAAATCAACACTTTCATCCATCAGAGAACCTATTCGAAGAGTACAAACTTTTCTAGACAAAACAGAAGTATTCCTATCGACGCCGGAAATCTTAATACTCGTAGAAGTTGACGGAAGTCGCAATTGATTTCGCAGGCGTTCCGATATAAAGGAAGCTTCCGAAGCAGGATCAATCAAGGCCCGTGCCGGATATGTGATACCCGGGCATAAAATCGTATCCATGGATGTTCCCAATAACAAGGGGCAATCTCGCGCAAGATGAAAAACTACGATTAGAATTTAAATTAGAAGCCCTAGATGTAGAAGGTCCTGAATTATCAATATTAACAGTATAAGCCACTTGACACATTCCTGTCCTGAATGGTCGTATTAGCAGAGTTGTTAGTAGAGACCTCCCGATGAAGTAAAATATTATGTCTCCTATGGCACATTGAACAACTATGATTGCTACGACAATCCTTAACTTCGTGTTGTCTCGAAGGACAATTAACGCAGCAATGTCTTTTAATCGCTGAAACTTTCAGAAATAGACATCTTCTGAAAACGATGGCAAAATCTCAACAGATGGCTTTGGCCCAGACACAAAATGTACGTAGATGCCGACGAAGTATTCAATATGTGTCCGTACCTTATTATCTACCACTTTTCTGTCAACATTTGACCCCTTGAGATCACGTATACAATCCAAAGTTTGAATTCTTTCCGTGAGAAACCAATCCAAATCTTTCCATAGGGGTAATGATGTTTTATCCTTAACGCCCTGTTCCCAGATAGATACCGTCTGCTCTGGTAAGCGTTGAATACAAATAAAAACAATAATATGATCCCAATTTGATGTTGAGATCTTATAAATAGACATTGCGGCCAAAAATCCATTGATTCCACGTTGTAAAATCTTTAGACCCGCGCTTGGCAGTGTAGCTAACCCAAATAAATTCCTAAGCTGGTCGTTAACCAACATTCCCTCAAAAGATCGCAAGCGATGACAAAACTATCATTGATCAAAGGGAACTTTGAAACTATCTCCTAGCTCCCTTTACCAGTCTTCTTTTCTAAATAACACAACCTTTCAACATTTCTAAGACGACTATTATTCACATATAATATGTGAATATATATGCGGTAAATAAATCCATAAATGTAGGCCATGATAAATAGTCACCATCAAAAACATCCGTGTCACAGAGGGGCAACGGTAAGTTATGGCAATAATTGTCATTTGCCTGCAGCCTTGTCTTAGTAATTGGTTGCACCTTTGCACCTCTTCCATTTTCCTTTTGATCCTTGCTGAGCATTCTGCGTATGTGTATATAGTCGAAGTGTATTTCGACTCTTCCAGTTCGATGTCCTCGGAGATTGCCTTACCAGACTTCTCAATATAATCCAGGCAATCTTCATAGGCTCTTCCCACTCTAACCCAAAGCTGCTCTAACTTCCTATCTGAAATTAACGTCGAAATTCACTAACGCATCTGAAGTGCGTATAAATTTATCCAACGACGTTGAAGGCATCCTGTCAAACTCAAAAAATAATGCTCAACACAAATAAAAATTTCACGGCACTACTTCGAGAGATCACCGAAAATATAATAATTCCCCGATTAAAAAAAGTGTAATAATAATGTTAAATTATCACGGCTGTCCGTCCTAGTAAACAAAGGCAACTTTGATTAAATTAGTAGCAAATTGTCACAAATCCTATAACGTACGTAATTAATCGACCGCGACCAATCACAATAAGGCGCTTTTCTGTATTTCTTATGCTTATTAAATTTCATATACTTATGTGTGTGTGTGTGTGTTTATGTTAAAATAAATACGATTGTCCATACGCTTTATTTTTCAAGTATTATAAAAACACTGACTTTAAATACGAAATTATTAACCTGTTAACACTATAGTTAATAATAAAAATGAAAGATGAAGGCCGAATTTAAATTTATCCGTAGAGATCCTCGTGAAGGGCTTGAAATTTATCTCTCCAGGGAAAAATCCGGCTCGAAGTAGCCAAATGCTCGGCGTAGATCCAAATGTAGTAGGTCTTCCCAAAAGCAGAAATAAAAAGAAAATTAGTGTTTTAATTAAAATAAAACTCAGAATAAATCTCTATTTAAAAAATATTACCCTATAAATGGTTATATATAAAATGTAAAAATGTATATACGGAATATATACATATGTTGTTTCCACTTCAGTGGTTGAATATATAATAATAACCATAACCGAATTTAGTATAGTTAAAGATTATAAAACAAAAACAATACTTAAGTACCGTAACTCACTAGATTTTACCTTATATTTCCATCAAGGGTGAAAATACCTTATATTAAAATATATATATATATATATATATATATATATATATATATATATATATATATATATATATATGTTTTTTTTGAAAATAAAGGTATAAGTATAAGGTATAATAAGGTATATATATATATATATATATATATATATATATATATATATATATATATATACCTTATTATACCTTATACTTATACCTTTATTTTAAAAAAAAAAAACATATATATGTATATATATATATATATATATATATATATATATATTTTATTTATTTATTTATTTATTTTTTTTTTTTTGATGGAAATACATGTAAGGTAATGAAATACACTTAAAGCAAATGTAAAATAAACAAAATTGAATTTGGGTTGTACTTAAATACTCTATATAGTCTTAAAATTAGGAGGTCCAAGCGAAAGTCGTGGAGGCACTACTGTGAGAATATTGCGGAGACTCCGGTGGCGGCAATGCTCCAACGTGCCTTGGGGAAGGTGCACTAATGGTGTTAGTCTTCTTATGGAGTATGTCTGGAATGATTTTTAGTCGGGATGTCAAGTGAGCCGTGCAATCTTTTCAGCCCTTCAAGGCTCCAGGGCCGAATAACATCTTTCTAGCTCTGATTCAGAAAGGTCTGGATATTATCGTGGACCTGCTTGTTTTGATACATACCACGGGACTGGCGGAAGGTCAGGGAAGGGTTTTACCAAGCTTGGACAAAGGCCAAGCGAACAACCTAGGTCACATAGACGAATAAATCTTACGTCTTTTCTAAGTGGTGCTATCGGGAAAACATGGGGACTTAACCCTAGGATTATCTATTGGTTGTATAATGATAGTTAGACCAGTAGTTTTTTAACTCTGTGTACCACAAGGGTCACAAGAGCCTCCTGCGGCGTATGCCGTACTGAGCTGCTGTTTGGCAAGAGTGACGTGTGCTTTGGGTCTTAAACGTCAGTCGCAAATTTGAAGTTGCTATACCTGATCGTGGGGAGTGAGACCACGGGTCCCTGAGGTAAACCCCGGCTATTTATAATGGTACGCAGATGGATCTAAAATGGATAGTGGTGTGAGTGCCGGGATATTCGGGCTCAATACCAAAGTCTGGTAAACTATGGAAAAATTGCCCACCGTTTTCCAGGCTGAGATCCAGGCTATTTCCATCTGTGCACGTATTAGCGTGGAATCAGGGGCTCTTTTATTAATATATACTCTGATAGTCAAGCGACACTAAGAACCCTCTCTTCGGAATATATATACTCGAGACTGGTATTCGAGAGCTTTACTGGTGTTCTGGGAAAAGAGTTCGCTGATGAACTAGCCAGGCGGGGGTTCGTCCACTGATTTCGTGGGAGCAGAATCGTACTGTGGTATTAGCTGGTCCACGGCTAGGCGGAATGGGAGCATGGGTTCATAATGGGTACAATGCCCGGGTGTGAGGCAGGCGATGAGAACCCTTACTTACATATAATAGACGACTATTAGGAATCTTATTGTCTTCCTGTCGGGCCATTCCTGTCCTAGATATAACCTCTTTGGAATGAGCGTGGTGGTTGATTCTAATATCGCCTGTGTAGGGAGTGGAAGGAGACGAAAGACGATATTCTCTATGAATGTGTTGCTTTGGCGAACATTCGAAAACGAACTTTTTGGAGCTCTTTATTGGGCCTGAACAAGTTCGCCGACTATCCATTGGAAACAATACCGTTTTCATACACAAGGTAGACGGTATTATTATGGAAACTGTTCCGACTGGCTCTCCCAGACTGATCGGACAGTCATCAACCCAGGGTATGAACCCGATTGGTTTTCTATCTTCTTCGGAAATTACGCTGGCGAGTATAACCTCGGAGTGTTTGGCACAATAGATCTTTTTAGGTCGCGGTGCCATGAACATTTGGGCCTCCACGGCTCAATTTAATAATTATAATAATATACTACATGTGTGTCAACCTATACTACAATTAAACCATAAAATATTGTGGTTAAAAACTGGTTCGTATACTATGAAAACGAACGTGGAATAAAGGTAGTATATTATTACTACTTACTAAACGCAGCTCCGCTCAATATGAATATGGGAAGCGTAAAGCCAGCTGAAAATACAGTATGCAAAATCCCTTACCTTATATATTTTCAAATGAAATATTTTAAAAGCATTATATTTTAATAGTTTAAATATTTAATGAATTTTTTATACGGCTTTTACTTTATTACTTAAAACAAATAGAAAACTACACTTTAATCAAAACTTTATTTACGAAATCCGAGTAAATAAATATTCAAGGTTGTATGAATACAGATTTTTCATACTGTTTGAATGACAGATGATTTATTATTTTTATTTAAAAAAATGCCTTCAACATATAATCACCAGAAATTAAAAGGGCCAAACAACAAGAAAAATTAAAATTGAGTATCCAATTAATAATGATACATCACATTAAAACACACAAATTTTTGATTTTCTATTTATAAAAATAACGACTTTATTAGGGAATTTCAAAAGTGCATAACGTCAGCGAATAAAATAGTTTTCATTAAACTATGACATTTATACGCCTTTTCTGCTTTTCATCATCATGTTTATAGTCAAAATACTCTTCATTTTATTAAGAGTTTTATTCATTTTATTAATATAATAAAAAGTTATAGGCTGCCACCCTAATATAGTATTAAAAACCGTAGTATACAAACCATGGTATATAAACCACATGTCTATCATAGCCAGTACGCATGTTATTTTGATCGATTTTATAATAATATTTATAATAATAATAATAATATTTATAATAATAATAATAATAATATTTATAATAATAATAATAATATTTATAATAATAATAATAATAATATTTATAATAATAATAATAATATTTATAATAATAATAATATTTATAATAATAACAATATTTATAATAATAATAATATTTATAATAATAATAATAATAATAATAATAATAATAATAATAATAATAATAATAATAATAATAATAATAATAATAATAATAATAATAATAATAATAATAATAATAATAATAATAATAATAATAATAATAATAATAATAATAATAATAATAATAATAATAATAATAATAATAATAATAATAATAATAATAATAATAATAATAATAATAATAATAATAATAATAATAATAATAATAATAATAATAATAATAATAATAATAATAATAATAATAATAATAATAATAATAATAATAATAATAATAATAATAATAATAATAATAATAATAATAATAATAATAATAATAATAATAATAATAATAATAATAATAATAATAATAATAATAATAATAATAATAATAATAATAATAATAATAATAATAATAATAATAATAATAATAATAATAATAATAATAATAATAATAATAATAATAATAATAATAATAATAATAATAATAATAATAATAATAATAATAATAATAATAATAATAATAATAATAATAATAATAATAATAATAATAATAATAATAATAATAATAATAATAATAATAATAATAATAATAATAATAATAATAATAATAATAATAATAATAATAATAATAATAATAATAATAATAATAATAATAATAATAATAATAATAATAATAATAATAATAATAATAATAATAATAATAATAATAATAATAATAATAATAATAATAATAATAATAATAATAATAATAATAATAATAATAATAATAATAATAATAATAATAATAATAATAATAATAATAATAATAATAATAATAATAATAATAATAATAATAATAATAATAATAATAATAATAATAATAATAATAATAATAATAATAATAATAATAATAATAATAATAATAATAATAATAATAATAATAATAATAATAATAATAATAATAATAATAATAATAATAATAATAATAATAATAATAATAATAATAATAATAATAATAATAATAATAATAATAATAATAATAATAATAATAATAATAATAATAATAATAATAATAATAATAATAATAATAATAATAATAATAATAATAATAATAATAATAATAATAATAATAATAATAATAATAATAATAATAATAATAATAATAATAATAATAATAATAATAATAATAATAATAATAATAATAATAATAATAATAATAATAATAATAATAATAATAATAATAATAATAATAATAATAATAATAATAATAATAATAATAATAATAATAATAATAATAATAATAATAATAATAATAATAATAATAATAATAATAATAATAATAATAATAATAATAATAATAATAATAATAATAATAATAATAATAATAATAATAATAATAATAATAATAATAATAATAATAATAATAATAATAATAATAATAATAATAATAA